>LUCM01006947.1:40065-130190 GCA_008360955.1 Fasciolopsis buskii
CAGAAGGGGCAAACAGATTGGGTTGGAGACAGAAGAGACAGGTTGAATAAAAGAGAGGGAACTGTAAGCAGTAACATACTTATCACTACCCACCCCACCAGCTCTCAATGCAATAGGCAGCGCGGTCCTGATTATCCTGCGCGACGACCGATGCAGCATGGAATTATTTGTAGGCGTGTAACTCATGTGGAATAATGGACGGTACTGCTAGGGAGTCCAGCTGCTAAGCAGAAGACGAATTAGGGTTCTCAACCAAAGCCTTTGGTTCTGACAAGAACCTGACCGCAAGGCAGCGAGGTACAGTTGAGTGGGCGCCCATCTACTTGGATCAATTATTCTTCCACTCGTTTTTCCGACTGAGCTGCTAACTCAGGTCAACCCCCAACTTGGAGGACCAGGAGACCATTCCGTCAGGCCTCTACCCACTGACCTCCCAGGCATGATTGGATCTTCGGCTTGAGATAAGCCATCCTGTATAGCTCGTTGGATCATGGAGGCACGCAAGCCGTCACACCACGTCAAGGTGTAGTCTCACTGTGACAGGAGTAAAGGCTAGTCGGATCTTAGGAAAAATAAACATAATCTGTCCGCAAACAATCAGAGCCGTCAAGAACAAGTGAACTGTTTCGATCGGAGTTATGTTAGATAAGCAAAAAGAGGGACAGCAACAAACTAACAGTGTCAACTTCTCATTTCAGCTAGGTGAGAAGCACAAACTAAACTTTTGTAATCATGGACGATACCATACATTACAAAATAGATGGTCCGAAAACGTTCCTCGTATGAAACTTACCTGTTTTTTCTTTGATTTCACAAAAGACGCTGTATAACGCAGGTTTTAGACGATGGCTGTTCAGAGACTGTTTCCTGTAAAAGCAAACATAAAGCTGCAAATCAGAATACGACAACAGTGGGAGGATTTTGCACTATACTATGCCGTGAATAAACAATAACACTTAACTTGGTTTTGTTCATTAGCACAAATCAATCGATTGACTACAATTGGATGAAAGCTATTCAATATCTAACTATTGTGTGCAATTAAGTCGGAGGACGGAATTCTCAACATGAACAAGTTTTGTATTTCTGTACTGGATGTTAAAGTGATCGAAAATCATAGTTACGCGATAAAAATAAAGCTTTGTATGTACCTCTAAATATCACGTGGCAGCCACCAAAATTAATCTCGTGTGCTCACGAGAGATCGCTACGAGAATAAACAGCAGACAACAAGGCGTAGCCAGCAATAATACAATGCATCCTTAGGGTTCTCACACCCTTCTGTCATATCACGGACGAGCTGCCCGGGGCTGACGGACATTCACCTGCAGCCTCAATTAACGATCAAAGGGCAGGTTTACATTACAACGGTCCTGTCATACGGTTCCGAAACGTACCAACTGCAGCAAGGTATCCGAAGATCTTCAGTGTCTGAATACTGATGTCTTCGTAGTACTGATCGAATATGGGAGCAGTCCCATTAACTCTGAGGTGGAGTATTGGGTCACACGGCTCAGTCTCTCGAAGAAAGTGAATTCGATTGGGCTAATTTAGTTGGGCTGTTAAGCAATACTCATAGGACTAAGTTCAGAATTGCTGATACAACCTTCCCATTACGTCCCATGAGCTCTACAAGGATATCGGAGTACAGACACCGACAGTCTTCGAATGTTTTCCGTTACGAAAGACCAGGCTTCTCAGCCCTATAGTACTGATTAAACCTGCAACGCGCACTCGACCTTTGGCCGATAATAAGACGTCACGCCCACACCATGGCATAAGCAAATTAGCTTTCTGTGCACATAAGGACACTTAATCTGATGTCTAATCACCTGATAAGATGCAACAAAAAGTATTCGCCCCATCCGACACTTCCTTAATAACAACGGATTCTTGCTTCGGGTCACTCCAGTCCTACAGAAGCTTCTTACATTTCAAAGTTGTAATACGCTTTCCAAACGCAGAAACAACCGTTAACATTACCGAACAGTACATGAAACTTAAATGGGCCTTCATTCACAAACACGTCATTTGAAAAATCTAAGCCAGGTAGTTTAACTTCTCACATGACGAAAAAACTATACATAAAGTCCTTTCAACCTTAAAATTTAGGATAAGAGTGAAACATTGACGAACACTAATTCCCATAGTGAACTCGGGTCAGCGATAACCATAAGCAGAAAATGGACCTCGACTGTTCAGATAACAGGTGGGAAGAAAATTAGCACCAACTTTGCAACGACCAATAACAAATGCAGATGAATTATTGAAAGTGATGTTGAATAACTTAAAACGTGCCTTAATCCGATCATGACACTGAACCACAATAATAAATGAGCCAATATGAATATCTGTACCTTTCCTGTGCCTCATCCAAGCTCTGATGTGCGACACTGAGCAACCGCTGCAGTTCTCTTCCAGTTACTTGGGCGCGTTGTTCCGTAAGCAATGGGTTGTCTGCTTCAACACTCGTGGCATTTGGGTCAAAACCGGTCATATATCCACTTGATAAAAGACCGTGTGTAGTTTGAGGGTGAAGAGGAGCCGATGAGACATCAATCCCGGGTTGATGCCAACTCATGGGAAAGGGCTAAAAGAAAGTGACTACGACTTAGGTGGCATACTATAAAGTTCCAATAGTTTGAGCCTAAACTGTGCAAAGAACTACTTAACACAGCAAGTTTTTGCCGACGACCCGGATAAATTATCTTTGTTTTGGTTCTACTCGGCTCTCGTATCGTGGGGATATCAAGTCTCCCCAACAAGCGGATCATCTCCGTCTAAGTCGATGGGGTTCTGTCCCAGCCATTTTCTGTGGATGCTGCTGTTCCCCAAGGTTCCATGTCTGCATCAACTATTCTTCTACTTACATCAACATCCAAAACTCCACCGTTTTGGCGAAGATACCATTATTCATTGCACTGCTTCCCACCCAAGCACTCATAAACCTACTGTCAATCATCATCATTATCATCGTTCAGCGTTAAACAACAAGAAAAGCCTCACTGATCGCTGCCTTTCCCCAGAGTTACACGTTTCTATAAAAAGAGTGAATATCAAAGGGGAACAGGGATTGGACCTACACAGGCGGGAAAAGATAAGGTGCTGCTGCAGCCAACACAAGAAACACAGTCTAACTGTACAAACGCACTCTTTCAAACTGTCTCATTCGATAAAAAATGACAGCACGATCGCCACTGTTCACGGTTCACTGCCATATCCCTCAGTGTCTCCAGCCCGCTAATTGACGAGTCTTCCAGACCCCAACCACGAAGACGTGAGACACCTCCTTTACCTAAATTCGCTGTACATTTTCTCATCCCGCGTTGCCACCTCATCTGTTGGCCTCCACATGGCTTCTTCCATTCATTGGGAGGAACACAAAATAGGGCACGGTATGGTAGACGAGTGTTCGCCATATGCAACACGTGACCCAACCACCGCAGTCTACTAAGTTTCATACGATGAAACAAGCTATTCTCAGAAGTGGCACCCAATACCAGATTCCTAACCTCAATATTACTCACTCGGTCACTCCATCCAATCCTAGCCATACTACGTGGTCGAAAACCTCCAACCGACGAACATCTCCCACACGCATACTCCACGTCTCGCAACCGTACAACAGAACTGAACGCACTGCCGCACACTACACACGACCTTTCAACTTCAGTGAAATATCAGGCCGACGCCACAAGTGCTTCAATCCAGCGTAAGCTGCTCGAGCCTTCGATATACGCGTTTACCTCCACTGACGAACGACCGTCGTTCGACAAGCAGCTACCAAGGTAGGTGAAACGGTCCACAATCGTTACTTCCTCTCCATCCAGTATCAGGTTCGGCACCACTGTCGTCCAGTCCAGTAGCAGTACTTCGCACTTTGAATGTGCAAAGCACATGTCGAACCGAACAACCGATCACGACAGTCTATGTAGTACGCATTGTGCATGGTCCGCAGACTCGAACAGGCACACGACGACGTCTGCGTAATCTAGGTCGCATAGCTTCCCTCCACTTCCCAGTTCGACTCCTACATCCCGGAGACCTCCCAAAACATCTTCCATCACCTCGTCCATGACGAAGTTGAACAAGAATGGAGAAATGGGACACCCTTGTCGAACGCCACTAGTCGTTACGAATGAACTTGATAGTTCACCGTATACTCTCATGCGACCATAGGTATGTGAGTAAAATGCTCGCAACAGGTTTAAGAACTTCGCCGGCATACCCTGCCGGTGGAGAGCACTGAATAGTGCTGTCCGATCCACGGAGTCGAATGCACCTTTCAAGTCCAGAAAGACTACGGTCGTAGGGTGGCGGTGCGTGTGGCGCGTTTCGAGTATCTGTCGAACAGTGAATATCCGGTCGATGAAACCTCGACCTGGACGGAATCCGGTCTGCTGTCCGCGGACGTTATACTCGCGAATCGGTGGCAAACGACGCAGCATTATCGAAGCTAACACCTTAGTAACTATCGGAATTAAACTAATCCACAATGATTGATACAGTCACTCCGTGTGCCCTTCTTGAAGATGGGTACAATCAGTGACTCATCCCACGATAACGGAATACGTTCCTCGTTCCAAATATCATGAAGCAAGGAGGTAAGGGATTTCACCAAAGCTTCTCCGCCCAGTTTGAAAAGAACTGGGGGGGAGTTCGTCGGGACCGGCTGTATTTCCCCTTTTCAGAAGTCAAATATTCGACTCCATCTCCACTTCCGTTGGGGGATCAAGTGACACCTCCCAAGGATTTGCAGCTGCAGACGTCGGTCTAAATATGTTACCGTGCGGCCAGCTAAACTGATCTTTGAAGTGCTCTGCCCAACGGTCCAGCCTTTGTTGTCTACCATAGACGATTCCTCCATTCCTATCGCACACGACTTCACTAACCGAAGTTCGCCGCCCACCGCTGTCGCGTATAAGCTTGAACAGTCTTCGACTGTTACCTGAAGCAGACGCCACTTCAATCTCTTCGGCTACCTTAACCCAACAGTTTTCACGGTCATTCCTAAGGCTTATAGTCAACTGACGCTGCAACTGCTGACGCACCTTATTCACCTTTGCAGTTGGGAGGCCCGGTTTTGCGCATCACTTGCTGAACCTTACATGAGTGTTCCCCACGCCCAACACGATTTGCGGTGTCGTTCTGGCATGGGGCTTACCCGTTTTAGTAAAATTCACTTTGTATCATAAAAACGTTAACCAGAGTTAAATGAGACTGCACTGGGTGAAGAAAGTCAGCACTTCCTTCAGTAAAGGACTGAAGACTAACTGAACATTCAAAATCAACTTTCTAATGAAGCTAGCTTCCGGAAGAGGATAAATCGACCTTGTGGATTCCGGAAATTGCATCTGGTCAAGAACAGCGACCAGACGCATGGTCGGAATACAGATAAATATAGCCCTAATTTCAAGAGCAGGCACCCAAACGTACTGGAAGCTTGAAACGCCCGATGTTTTACCTGATAGTACTGATCCACGCTTTCAGTCGAAAGCAGCTTGACTTCAAACATAAAGCAGGCGGCAAGATATGCAAAACGATTGCAAATGTCATTCCGACATGGGAACAGAACTGTCATATCATGAGACTTTAAGCAATTCTATGCCACTCCAGGCTTCAGGGTCACCGCTGCTGGTTCCCCTCCCACCTAATTTAGTGGTACATAGTGGCTATGGGGCTTGCCCTTTCAACTACATATGTGTGAAGCATGTGATTAAATTCACATTGCTCTAGGTAAGTCAGGATAAGTCGAAAGCATCAGCAGTCAAACGGACAGCCTTCTAACGCATATAACAAGTGACAATCAAGCTCCACAATGGCAAACCCATTATCTCCAAATTTTCTCTTTCGACCTTCGTCATTAGTGATATGATGTTCCCACACCATCATGATCGGTCAGCATTAAACAATGCAAGCCTCATTGACCACTGTCCTTTTTAACATGTTACGTGTTGCTATAGAGAAAATAAATAGACAAGGTGGACGGAGTGGCCTTAAGGGAGCGGAGAAAGAAAAGAACATCGTAGTGGCCAATATACGGGATACAGTCTAAAACTACCAACACGTTTTTCAATCGTATATAGAAAGTGGAAACATGACTGCCACTGTTCACGGTTCGCCGCCACATCCTCCAATGTCCCCAGTCGACCGGAAGACGATCTTCTGGACTCCAATCACAAAAGCCTGTGGCACCTACTTTAGTTAAGTTCGTTTTGCATTTTCCCATTCCCCGCTGCCACGTCATTCCATGATCTTTACGTAGCTTCACCTACTATGTGAGAGGAACAGAAAATAGGACACTGTATGGTAGGCGAGGGTTCGTCAAACGGAACTCGTGACCCAACCAACGAAGTCCACTGAGTTTGATTAGTCATGATGAAATATTCTCATAACCGGCACCTAGTACTATTTCCCAACTTGCATACTGCTCACACGGTTACTCAATCCAATCCCAGCCATACTACCCAAACATCGGTAACCAAACATTTCCACGCGACGAACACCTTTAGTGCGCAACCAAACAGTATAGCTGGGCGCGATGTGGTACCATACACACGACCTTCCAACTTCAGTGAAATATCAGCTCGGCGCCACAATTGCATCAATCATTATCATTCCTCAGGTTATTTCGGAACCATATCAAAACTATTAGAAATTATGTGAAACTACTTCGAAATACCATTCAACTGACATTGCGGTCTTGTTCTCATAGTCCTAGGACGCGATCCATCTGACATGGACACATCTGTGCGTACGTACCGTAGACAGCATTAATTATCTGCGAGGTGTACTGTTGAGAAGTTTTGTGAAACAGGCGCATTCTTATCCGAATCCGAATAATCTTGACATATTTCCGAAATAACGCGGGAAATGGTATGGCGTGCGCCTATCTAGTCTTGGATACTTGCGTACGCACATCTGCTACCATGCTACCATTCTCAGTCACCAGTCACTGAGTCAAGTGGAATGGTTCACAATGGTTAATCTCTCTCCGCGAATCGAATTCAGTACCAATGTCATCTTGTATCGAAACAACACTGAACTTCGAAGGTGCAAAGCATACTGAATGAAACTAGAGCATTCGTGAGTCTCGTGCACGTTGCCCACGTTCCGCAGACCCGAACAAGTACACAAGGTCGTCAGCGTAATCTGAGCCAAACAGTTCTACACCATTTATCAGTTTGGCGCCCACATTCCGAAGACTTCCCAAAGCATGCCACATCGCCTCGACGATGACAAAGTTAAACAAGAATCGAGAGATGAGACAGCCTTGGGGTGGTAGATAGCTTCACTGTCCCCCGGCTCGCCACAACACCCAGAACTATTGAGGCTATGTGGTTTTCCACTCTAGATATCCGGGTTTGGGTTGCTAGTTCGCTCACGTCAAACATGAGGCTCATAAATCCAATCTCGTTCACCTGCGTACACTCTCGGGACATGTGCCAAGCTCTCGCGGCTGGTTTCAATCGAAATGTTGACGCTGTGCACTACCCTCTGAAATCTTCATTTCTGTCACCTAATTTCTGAGAGGAACATGAATTTCTAGCTCGTCAGACAAAAACCACCGTAAATTTCCTAACGAATTACTTCTTCTTTAAAGATTATATCTGTGCCTATATCCACCGACCTGCAATCTCCTCTCAACTTTCACATCTTGACTTCTTCAGCTGGGACGTAGAATTCAAGTGGTTAAAAATTGGGTTCTCTTCTTTCAGTTATTATTTTCTTGCAGTTTGCCGCTCCCCCCAACAGAAATAATTTTTGCACTTTTGAATCACTATATTCAAACACGGTTGATGATTTCAGCGTCCATAACAAAGATAGGCCATCACACTCTTCCGAAACGTCAACCAGGAGACGCAAAACCAAGGATTTTGTTATAATCAACAACCGTTGTCAACTGGCTGACCACTCTACAAACATCCCCGATCGTCTTTGAGACCGTGCATATATTCATGATCTGATTCTTGGATCCACTCATTTATCGTTCTCTAATATCAATTCCCTGCGCACTTTGCACTCATCGGACCATTGCCTCATTCCACCTTCCATTCTTTTTTCTCGCTACGTCCGAATACTCAACTCTAGATGCATCCTTTTGCGCTACGGCTCTGGAGGTTGGGAGAATTTTCGTGACCTTCTGGTTTACATTTAAAGAGAGTGCTGCATTGTCTCATCTTTACCTGCTTCTAATCCTAGTAACAAAGTTGACCAACTAATCTTATCCACCAACGATAGCCGATCACTTTGATCCCTTGCAAAGGCGATATCCCGTAATTAATGTCCTTCCGAATTTCCTAACATCTGCGATTCATCTGGCTGTTTGGTTTGCGACTCGCTTGACGGAGGCGAGGTTTATGTCTCCCGGTTTTCCTAAAACAACATTCTCTGCCAAGCCAGCTTTTCCGTCGGACAGGTTCTTGCTAGAACCAAAGGCTTTGGTTGAAAACTGTAATCATGCTCCTTTTTAGCGGTTGGACTCTAGCAGCACCTGTCCAAAACTTTCATGAATCGCACAAATACAGTAAACGCTATACAGGCTAATCAGAATCAAACTTCCAATCGCCTCGAATAGCATGAGGAGCGATAAGTATACTTAGGCTCAGGGTTCCGTGTTGGGTTAGCGTCCAACCACCTTGTAGACAATAATTTAGTCAAAGGCACCGGTTAAGATTTTCAAAGAAAACTCCTTCTGTGATGTGGGCAGCTGCGAATTACCGCTCGCTCAAATACCTCCAGCACACCTTTCATAGGAAACCTTACTCCGGTTCTTCCGATATGCGGACCACTCAAAATGTCATGAAGCACAACGTCTCGTAGGATTTATCTGATTGCAGCATTAGTGGAAGAGAAGGAAATACCTTGGACATTACTTCACCCTAGGTGTGCCCTTCACTTGGCTGCCTTCAGTGTCAGCACGCCCAACCAGATAAGACAACGAACTGCTCTAGAGAACATTCTTGAAATTCTTAAAGTAGATTTATGGTGCTTGTGAAACGCGCATGCGAAACTCCACTTGTACAATCACTCCGCAGCTCAGATACAACCTCATTCTCTCGTTTCACTCACTGCGTGTCCGGTGATCCGATCTCGAACGCCCGTGGTCAGGTTAGCATTGCGATCGCTCTAAGCATGCGAACCGAAGGTGCACCGTCAGACTGGACCCCAGTCAACAGTCACCTGTGTGTTGTTCGGTTAAACGGTTCTGTAGGTGTCGACAACGGTTAACTGAAGCGTCGTTATTCATTCGCCATACGTGCTTGCAGCCTTTATGAAGGCAAAGATGAGTCCTGTCTGGAGTTAGTCCTAGGTACGCGCAACGAAGAACGATGGTAGTAAGGAATGAACGAGAATTAATATAAGTTAATAAGATCAAAGGGAACAGCGGAAGTTAGAACTACGGGGAAAAGAGCATTGGATAAAAGGCTGTTAGGGAAAATGGGTGCGAAGACGGACCCTTGAGGGACGCTGACATTCGAAGGGAACGGTAGTGGTACGAAACCCATCGACTCGTACCGAGATAACTGGCTTACTGACAAAACAAGATATCCATGATACGAGGGCTACGGAGCATTCGAACGAAGGTAGCTTTGCCAGTATGTCCCCGTAGAAATAATCAAGTATTTTGCAGATGTCGAGCGAGACCATGGTTCACCATGGTTACCAAGTGCAAGCAATCAACAGTGAAAGACGAGTCACTGGTGGTTGTTGAGCGTTCGAGAAACGATCGCAATTAGTCGGAAATAATCATCTTCGGTTTGGGGAAGCGATTAGCAAACCATGCGTTACTGTAGTGTATATTCTCTAGTGTGTTCCTTTAAAATGGAAGCCATAAGAAATTTATCTAGATAGTTTGAGTGGTGATAACACTTGTCGATGTGAAGCGGAGCACCAAATTCTAAATCGCGACAGAAGCGCCACTAAGCTATTTGAAGTAATCAACCCAAAGTTAACATTCACCTCCCGGAAGGGAGAAAGCACACGCCATATAAACGCAGTCACGACGGACGCTACTAGTACAGCTACTCCTCCATAAGCTGTCACAATCGTATCAGAAGCTCATGGAGAATTTACTTGAAACCATTCGCACTGCCCGCTTTCGCTACATGAGCAGATGAGTTTCGGAGGTAATCCCCATTCCTATACAGACTGCACAGTCGAACTCACCTTCGAAGGGTGACGGAGTGGTCAGACCTCTTGTCGTACTCCGGAAAGTGGAAATTAGGCAAATTTTAATTTCACGTCACCATGTAGAACCGACCGATCAGAAAGACGGGGAATTGTTCATAGTGTACTGAAAACATGCGAGACCCGAAGCCCAACTTCAAGGTCCATTTCATGAATTCTCAACGAGCCGTGTACTATAACACTACACCACTTCCAGCTTGTCCATCCCAAAAAAGATGCAAGGGAGAACGGAGATGCCCCTGTCGTGGAGGAGTGTGAAGCATACGGCTTTCTGGGCATCATGGCAGGCAGTCGACCAAAAGACCACGTAATAGGCCTAAACACTTTGAGCTAGCTCCATGACCACAGTAACCGGTCACCGGTATACCGGCACTATAGTACTGCTCCACATTTCAAAATAAAACCAGCTCTGGATTAGCTCCGCGAAGCACCAGCGTGAAACAATGACTAGCGGTCGGATGCGTTGCTTCAGTGACGCCAGAAGTACTGTACCAAGATCTCATTACTATGAAACGGATGGAAACAGAACTCCAGAACCTGGCAAATGCCTGTCCCAAAGTCGCAGAAGTGCACCACAAGGTTTTGCAGGTTCAAGGACAAGGTCCCTTTCACTGGAGGTCAAACTTGAGAGCCAATTGGACATTGGGCGGAGTTGGGGCCTGCCAAAACCAAATACAATTCAAGATGACTCAAACGGGGAATAGAATGGGAATGAAAGCTGGTATCAGTGACATTCTTGTGGAACACCGCTGGTAGTCAGACGAAAGCGAAAACTCAAACGTGAGGGTTCCACAGGATTCCTGTTGGATACAAAAAACTAAAGGTCGTAACTCCAAATGTTCTGAGCTTCACGGGGGACCGCCAGGGGCGCCTTGTCCAACAGCCTGCCGAACATGACAAATAAGACAACCATCGCCCCTTGATTTCACTATTAGGTTGGCAGAACGGGTGACGACTAATATTACTCGCTACGGTGGGAAGCTGCACTTTTACAAAGAATTTCCAATGAAGTGTCTAACGCTCCAAATGCGAAGAAATTGGAGAACCCTCAAGATTATGCGAAAAAGAAGACGCAAAATGTCTGATCCGGCTAGAAAACGCAAAGTGCCAGTAGAAAACTCAGTAAGCAGGAGCACAAAAGGTTACCCGAAAGAACTTCAAATAGGGAAAACAGCAACAGATATAATGGAAACATGGCGATGCCTAATGCACGTAACAGAACACCGAAAGTACTGCATTGGTTTAGTTCCAGTTCCAGTTCCAGTTAGGTTACAGGACCATTAGGCGAGATGCTTGATCGTCCGGGTTCTTACAATGAGAGTTCCTTGGATCAGACGATGCTTCCGTAGTAGGAGACTGGAAACTCTGTTAAGTTCCTACAAGGCGAGGAAACAAGTAATGAGATGCTTTCCTCTTGACAATCTCCTCAGCTCCACTGCCCATATATTGACCTCTCCAAACGCAAATAGCCATACACTGCCGACAGTGACAAAAATTCCACGTTGAAAAGTCGCTCCTGTAAAGCCAAAAGAGATTTGTTAGGAAAATGGACTAAGTATGTCATTGGGCATTTTTCGGAAATTATGAAAATGTTAATCTCCTCGACCTGCCTATTGTTTAAACGGACGATTTTGAATATAAATACATGTTACACCGGAAACCATGTCAGTTGCGCTCTCCTGTCTGCCTTGACTGTTCCTGCAGACGCGGCTGCTGCCTGAATAGATGATTCCGAAATGTTTTCCTGCTATGTTCGATTTCTATGCTAGGTATTCCGAGTTTCAATGCGATTTCCGGGTTTTCCAGCATAAAATGCTCACATCATTTTATAAATATCACAGTGCTAGCCCCGAAATTTGGCTCCGAGAGCATTCGCGATCTCCTTCCTCTTCTTTCCCATATTATTGCGTAAAATAATGTTGCGGGCACATGCGTCGCAGAAACTAAAGCGGTCGTCGGTAAGTTTGTTATCTTTTCAAGTAATACTTGTTTGCAGATTTCCAAATATCGACTGCCCAGCCTTCCTCATGTTGCGCGCAGTTAGTAGGCAGGTGGTTGGATGTTTTCCCCAACACAACCATTCCTTTCATTGGTCTCATGACCGTTATTACGCCCGCAATCTTAAACTAACCACAGGGCAAGAGGCGTAATGGAAATTTTTGGGGATGCAAGGGAGGTCTGTAGATACGCGCGGGAGTAGTTCAGCCGTCTATTTGCCATACGGGACGTAAATAGTTTTAGGCCTGAATTCCGGTTAATGGATGACCGGAACGACGTCGTTCGCGTCGAAGACGTATTGCGCGGACAAGGCAGTCTTAGGTAAGTGAAACGGGAGGATGCAGTTAGGTTATCTTTTTGCGTGCCTGATAGTGTTCGGCATTTAGCCAATCGGTACTGCGAAGTAATGTTAGCAGGTGCGACCCGCTAGCTTGACTGCGACGAGTACATATTTTGGCTAGCCTTGGTAGTAGATGATAGTGGGTTTGGTCACTCAGTATTTTATGATCTGCTCCCTAACGAAGGCGGAGCAAGCTACCGCAAGGCGATTGTTGCCATGAAGGATATGTTGCCAGCGACGGATAAGGTTAAGACGATAATCTTAGACCGTAAGTAGAATTGATCAGTTTGCAAGGAATGCAGCAGAGGCACACCTGGAAGCGCAAAAGTTAGATTATCTTCAGAAGGTTGGTGGCTCTTGGAAGGTATGATAACCTAAACCCTGCGGTGCACGTGTACTGATGGGCGTTCAGCCGTCATTCACGTGCCCCTTCTGGACTCCGTGGTTGTTACCATGCATCCACACATTACGTGTTAGCTCCTTCCTTAGGTGTGACAACGGGAGACTTCCAGTAGGCCGGTGGGCGTATGAATCTGAGGGTTAAGCACGCCCATCGCCCTCACTCGAGAAGTGTGGCATAGCAGAAGAACATTTGCTTATCAGCAAAGAGGGTAAGATGTTCCTCTTTGCCGACACTTGCCAGGACATTTACGTGCCTTCATTGACCGTAAGTGGAGAAGCGTCAGGGCTTTTTGTTACTGCAACTACGAAATATCGCTAGGTTGAAAGGGTCAGGTAAAATTTTACTTACTTAGCACTAGTTGAGGACACAAATACCCTGGTGCATGCGGCCAGGGATGCAGAAGTAAATGAAACCATCGAAGGCCAAGTATCCAGTAGTAGAATCCAGGGCGTTAGGAAGCCCGTTGAAATAATTCCCACGTCCTCATCCGTTCGGTTGCCTGCATCTTCGAAACGTGAGGCTTCCGTTGCTCCCAGGGATAACGACGTCGTTGAGATACAGCTTGCTGGTGATCCCTTACAGTTAATAAGCTTTAAGAAGTACGCAGTCATGACTTCCGTTGGCTGCAGACTGCAATAGTAGAACTGGTCAATCGTACGCATGCGAATGCATGAAGCGTATGCTGATGCAGGCATAGGCTTGCGTTGGTCTTGAGACGCTTATAGGTGTTGTTAGCCACACATACATGACTAAAGACAGATGGCAATAGACATGGTCCGGGGCTGCCAGAGGAGGCGTACGTTTTTCCGTCGGGCACTTAAGTTTAGCATAACTCCCTTACGGGGAAAACTGCAATATATGCATATATCACACTATTAAGGGTTTGACGGATATAAACAAATATTTGGAGATTAGGCGAAGAACAAGAAAATAATGTCACATCATGTGGGAAGTCATTGAATGCGTAGACATTAATTGCTGTACCAATGTATGTATATAGTCTTTCCACATGAGGCAACAAATGTACATGAACATTCATTTATTACGTAATTTATACATGTCGATGCAACAACTTATTTGATATACATGTATAGCGGAAACATACATAGATGTATATAGATATTCAGATAGAGATAGATATTTATATACACATAGACATATAAATTCATATACGTATGTCTGCTATATATACGTATATAGATATATTACGTTTAGGCATCAACATATCTAAATTAGGCACTAGATAATTTCGCATATACTAATCGCTTAAGGCGCACACGGGCTTATATACTTACAGAGGTACATCTATTTATTTATAAATTTTCTTATTTATACATGTATATATAGACAGATATATATCTACATTTACATACATATATTTCCCCCTATAAATAGATATATGAAGTAGCTATGCGCATAAACTTGTCAACCTAAATTTATGTAACAATTATGGAGCAAAAATATTTATAAATCGTACATCACCGTGGTTCACACACGCATGTTTGTATATATATATATATATAAATGTACATGGGTAGACATCTTTTCCTCAAGCATCGAGCAAACAGATATTTCTATTTTTTTAAATTTCGCAGCCATCAACAAAAATGCACAACATAAAGCGGGCATTTTCACTATTCCAGCCACTACCTTTTGCGGGTCTGGCCTGCTAAACAGACTTTATTTTTCTGAACAAAATAATACCATTATTATCCTCTTAACTTTGCTTCTTCTGATTCATCACTTTTCACCACGTTGCAAACTAATAAGAGCTGACATCAAACACCAATCGTTACAAGTTATCGCGGGATGGACAGTTGGTATTTATCAGCTATAGCGGGTGCAAGATTTGCTTCCAACGATTTGAATGCCCGCAAAACATGGCCGTTTCGCGGGGGTAGATGTTTCGTCAATACCTATATTTCCTAGCCTCCCTTGGAATTCGCGCCCCGATCCCACTTTGACCACTTCCTCAGGTAACCAATTCCAGCCATTCGCCACTTGTGTTGTAAACGATTTACTTCGCAAACTGGTAGCTACGTGTATTCGCGCAATCGTTTTTCCGTTCCCTCCTAGTGCATCGTTCCTCTTATATGGAATAGGGCTACTCGGTTATCCCGTATCTCGGCCAGACCCGTTCTAATCTTGAAGGCCTGTACTAAGTCAGCTTTACCTCTACGTCTTTCCAAGGAGTATAAGCCAAGCGCCCTCAGCCTCTGCACCTATCCAATATGCATCAAACGTCCAACCCAGCGTGTGAAAACACGCAGAACCTACTCCAGCATTTTCCTGTCACTTATCAAATGCGGTCTCCATGCCTGGTCACGTTAACCCAGTTGCGCTTGGACAAATGCCCCAAACAGCGGCGGAAGAACGTCAAGCTTCCTAGATCCTACAGTCCTCTCAAGTTGGCGTAGGGCACACCATGCCATCTTGGCCGTCCTCCGACGTGTCAGGCTATGTTGCAAGTCCGCACTCACGACTATCGCGAGGTCTCTTGCCTGCTGAGTTTGTTCCATCGCGACCGGATGCCCAAGTGGACCCATGTGGAAAGGGGACTTTGCATCTCATTCTGTGAGCCGCTGGCACTTGCTCAAGTTCAACGGAAGATCCCATCTTACCGACCACTGGTAAAATTTATCCAGATCTCTCTGGATAGTCTCGCCGCTTGTTGTCCCTAACAGTTTGGTGTAATCGGCAAAAATGATACACGGATTTTCCAAAACCATTGACTATGATGCTAACATGCCTCAGGAGGAGCAGTGGCCTTAATACAGACTCCTGATGCATCCCAATGCATAGTAATCCTCCGTCTGATAGACACCTCTGAAAGAGATTCCCTTCAGACTTTGTGCCACCCGGCTATTCACCTTAGCTTCCACTCCGAAAGCCTTCGCCTTCTGGTCGAAAGGGATATGGTTCACGCGATCAAAGGCCTTCGGAAACTGCAAATAACAGACTTCTGCTTTTTCATCCCTGTCAGTCCTATCTGTTACTTCGTCCAGGAAGCACGCCAAGTTTGTCAGGCAAGGACGGTTGTGTCGAAAACCATGTTGCTTCACCAATAATAAATTATTGGCCCCTGAGTTATTGACCATCCTGTCGCGAAAGGCTCTTCCAAGAGTTTTCAGCCCAAGGTATGTCAGACTCACCGGTTCATAGCTTCTACGGTCACCTCTGCTCCCGCTCTTATGCACTGGTGTGGCTGTTGATGTCAAGCAGCCGGTGGGAAGCCACCCTTTGTCCAGCGATGCATAAAACAGCTGGACAAAAGGTTTCATCAAGACCCTTACTTTTGCCGGGTGGATCCCACCAGGCCTTGCTTTTTAGAAGCGTCCATTTCTTTCAGGCTGTCCCACACTTCGTCCTCCATGTTCCTTCCGTCCGGCATCTCCACCACAAGGATTCAGTTGGCACATAAGAGAATCTCTCTCAGTGGCCAAACCAGCGTCTCTTCTTCTTCCAATGGTATACGCAGAAAATGGCACCCAAATGTGCGGGTCTCATCTATATGGCATAATCCCTTGACATTTCAGCAACATCGTTTCCGCCGCAGACGGGTGGCGAAGAAAGAAAAGCATTCTCGGCGAAAGATTAATTCGTAGGCGTTGAAAAAATTGGGTGCAAATTTAAAAAATGGTGCATATTGAATGGAGAAACGCAAACTCACCCCATTCCTTTTGTTATTTAATTCTACCTTGAGCGTCCTAATTACATCTGTCCCAGCGGTGCAAGAAGCAACTCATTCCAACGGTCCAGAGCAACGCATTTTCAATTCATTTCCAATTCCTTTGGTTCCGGAGTCGGGCCATTGGCAAAAAAGAGTGTTAGAACAAATTTCACTGGGGCCATTAATTATCGAGAAAGCCTCGCTCAAATCTGTGGGAACGATTATCCAGGCGCAGATCTCCTATTCCGCTTGTTTTTTCTTAACCGATGTTGCCAACCGTGCGTTACCCCCACTGGGCTCTGTACGACTGCAATACTGACAACATTGACACTTAACCGGTACAAGGGAAAGACAGTCAGAAGCTGTAGCAGGTTCGGTATATTTTGACGGGTGCGTGTAAGCGGAACGTGCGTGAGCAGCGCAAAGTGGCGACCGCGCTGAGCGGCCAAGGTTTGGTTAGACATGCGATCCGGAGGAACAAGTCCCTGTTCCAGTGCAGAAACCCCGTGTCTTTCGGCATCTCGTTGAGATAGATCCAGGTCTGTAGATCTCAGTTCTAAGAACTTTAGCTTTTGAATTTCAGTGAGGCACGTGGTCAGTCATCGCAACTGCAAAAAATTCTATCATTTTCGGTGATTGAGTTCCGCTGCTGAACACGGCATTCTAGTTGAGATCCAAAGAAGCCTTTTACATAGGCGAAATTCTCCTCCTTTTGCCGAGACGTCGTTGACCTCACCACAAAAAGCGTTCATCTAGCGCTCCTTGCAGCTGCAACATACTGGTCAACCCGGTTATCATTCGATGTTACTTGGATTTCATTGTCCTTTACTATGCTCACTGCATCTACTGTGAAAAGAACACCCTCGATTGAAATTGTGGCCTCTCCTGCGCTCCTGGCCAGCAGTGGTTTTATCCCATGTTTTTGCCCAGTTTATTACGAAGACGATATTCTTGCTTAGAGCTCATCGTCGTTTGGACCCAACCTTCTGTACATCCTTTTCATAGAAAAAAACAGGGAGACGGCAGCGTCTTATTTAAATCAACTAAAAGTGGCAAAACTAAATTGGCCCGATTTCTGAGGCCTGAGGTAGTTGCAAGACAAGATATTTGTTCCAGAAGTCCATTATTGGTGGGATACTTTATGGTACTCTGTGTCAAGCACAGGTACACGGGTTGTCTGATGATGTTTTCTAGCTCCCTGCAGAGGGCGCTTATCTTGCCCGTTTATCTGTAATACCCCATTTCCAACCGAGAGCCACCCATGGTAGCATCCACTAATGCTGCCATTTTCCATTCCCGCACCGGAAATCCTTCTGCAGATTTACCTCATACACTGCACAAGTCGGCCGTTCAAAAAGGCCGGCCAGGGGCTTTATAATAGCCAAATGAATCCCCCCAGGGTCGGCTAATTTACTGAAGTTTTGTAGTCCCCAATTGTAGACGAACCGCTTCCCCTGACTTCTGCAGGTCCTCTGTGTTTGGCGGCTGGAGTGGAGGGTAAAACTTTGCAAAATCATCATCCACCCGATGTACACCGCCTAAGTATTCACTTACGTCTTTCGCCTTGCAGCTGTCGTCTACTGCAATATAAGTTCCGTCCGAGTTGCCTGTAGTGGTAGGTTATGACAAGATTTTGGCAAAACTGGCGGTGGTGAAAATTCATGACTCAAACTAAATCGTCTATAGTGGCGCTAGCAAGATTCAGTGGTGTAAAAAATCAGTTTGTGATGCAAATGATCAATTTTATAACTGCCAGCAGCCAAGAAATCACCATATAAGAGAGTGTGCAAAAGTAAAGAGCGGTGAGATTTTTCTTGGATGAGTATCTGACGGATAGATGAAAAGTAAGACGGGACGTATATGTAGCGCGAATTCAATATTTGTGCGCTACAATTTGTCGCGATGCATATGGCCAGATTTGGTTAGGCTGTCTTGAAAGTTAATGCTCCAGGTAGGCTATTTGAGCGATTAAAAATTTAGGAGCAACCATTTGAGTGAAAATTGGACGGAGCATATAACCAGCTGCGAGGCTTTGCGCACCACATCATCCATCATTTCCGGTGCTCCGTATAATAAGGTAAACACAATACAACTCCATCAGTGCATTAGTTAAGGGTCGGCTTGCTTCCCCGGAGATCGTGATTGACACTCGAGGGAGGTAAAAAATAAGTAAGGAGTACGAAAAGGATTTACCTGCGTTCGATGTGGTTTGCAAGAAAGTATTATTTAAGACAGCCGTTTTATTATTTGGGTTTAGTTTACTTTTTAGCTTCATTTCTGAATTACAAAAATGTGGGCATCACTGATAGGTGAAAAACAATCCCAGAACACAGCCTACCGCAGTCGCAATCGAAGCCACGCTAATTTTTTAATTAAATGGCACCACAACTGCACTTAGGCGTGGGCCACGTATGACGGCTCAGATAGACCTGGGGATCACAGCAGTTTACCCGTTGTTTATGTGACATTTACAGACGCAAAGCAGCCTTCCGGAACATAGCATGATATTCAAATAAAAATGGCAACAGATCCGCGCTCTTATCCGCTTGAAACCTTACAATGGCAACTTAATCACGGAACAAGTTAGAGGAGGAGCTAGAGGATAACTGCCACACCAAGATCAACGAAGATTGTTATGAAAAGCTCTTGCTTCTGGAGATATTTTGCCCATGAACATCAGCAGGCTGTTCCCAGGACTAAGACACAGCCATATATCGAGTTATGGTTATCGACTGGTGTTGGATGAGTTCATCAGAATAAGTGTGGAAACTACAGCATGGGCATAATTAGTTCAGTTGCTGGAATTTAAATGTGTCCGATGAAAATTAAGTGAGTTTAAAAATGTAGCTGGCATAAATTAAGAATTTATATTGACGGGGTTTGCCAGAAGGTGACAGTGTTGCGGTGTACAGTAGAAGGGAGGAAATAAAAGAATGGCGGCTGCAAAGTAGGGAGTGATGGTTGAGTGAAAGGCTGGGCACAAAAATGTTAATTAGAAAGTGGGTGAGCCGGCAGGCACAAAACTGGCTATGAGTGGCAAAGCAGCGCCAGCGGCTACCAGGCATGATTGCCATACAAAGGTGGTATGGGGTAGATACTTGAGTATGTTTTCCGGGGACAAAATTAATGCGAAGAGATTTTGCCTGCAAATTTTTACTTTTGTAAAATGTGGTCTAATACGATGATTGGTAAGCGGGAAGGTTGTGGGCCGAAGGTCAACGATAGTGAAGGTAAAGCCTGGTCGAGTAAGTGACCGCGACGCTGGGACGTCAGATACTGGGTAATGGAAGACTCCACCCAAAAATATAGTTAGGAATACATAAGCAGCTAGAAATCTTAATAAATACACATGGAAAACTGGGTCAGAGTTCATAGGGAGCTAAAACAAATTCACTTATAGAAAAAAGAAAAGCGCGATTTAGCTTAAGATGCTAGAAGCTCAAGCGCCGCATTCACTTGTACTCACAGTCATGTTGACGTTATTTGCAGACAGGTGAGCTGAACCCTTTGAGGTTATTCGACGAGGGACGTTAGAACGTTGTGGCGTTTGAGAGTGGTCCATGTAGGAGGAAAATTTTGCGGCGGATTTAAAGGAGTCAGTGTTCAATGCAATTGATGTGTCGGAGGAAAAGTGTATAGTGTGTCATAGTTTTGCAATTCTAATTTCAGATGGAGCTAACTGCCAGGGTTGCTTCTATAAGTTTAGTCTAGGCTTGCTATGGCCCGATTTAATTTGCTGAGGGATGGCTTTTCGACAAAGTCTGATAAGCCACTCTCGAACCGTGTTAGATTTTGGCGGCACTGGGGGGTTTCTGGACCCAATTTATTGAGGGACATGGGAACAACCGCGAGGAATATTTGTCTGGAAAACATTTTGGAAACTGGTGTTTCAACGGATAACGATCGTTTTTTGAGGGGGTAAGAAAACCCGTTAGTAAACCGGGAAGAACTTCCCTCGGTATGTGCTTGCGATATTAGGAGTTTGTAAATGAACTTGGGTTTCAGCCTGGCATGACTTAGCCGAATAGAAAGGCTGTGCCGCGGCGTATCGCTCATAGGACGTCACTTGGGTAGAGCAACATTAGGAAAGGCCCAAGAAAACCAACTTATACGGCGTCGGTAGTGGGGGTTGGGATGGGGCTCGGTGGTACTTACAAAATTATAGGGGTCAGAAAGATGAAAAGTTAACCAAGAGTAAAAGTAATTTACTAACCGTGGGGAGAAATTTTGTTAGCAGCCGCCCATGGAACATGCGATTGAACGCCTTGTTCGTGTCAAGAAAGGCGATTATAATGGTCTTTCTTGTAATGGCCTTTATAGTGACCTAAGCAAAGAAACCAATCTGGCACGGCACAAGATCTATACTTAGAGGACCATGCTGGGGCTTAGCAATTAAGTAGTCGATTATAAGGAAGCCAATTAGCTGTACCCTGAAAACTCCATTCACGAGTCTGACCAAGATAGGTGGATGGTATGTTAAACGGTTGTTTGTGGATCAAAACATTGTTTTCATGGAGAGAAGACTTTGCGCCGAATGAAAACTACCCGATTGCTGTAAAGGTAGCAACCAGGCTTAGGAATAAAAGTGCCATGTCGGGTTTGCCGAAGCGGAATGGGACAGAAGGACGCGGTTTGAGCCAGGTTGGTAAGACTGTTTGGTAAATGCAAGAGCCTTCTAAATTTCCTCCCTACTGAAAGAGATGAACGGCAGCGTTTGGTGAACTGGCCTAGGGAGGGAGGAAGAAAGTGTGGTGCAGTCGGTAGTGAAGGCGAAGTATAAATTAAACGGTTCAACGATTTCCTTGGGATCGCGGGGCTGCTGGCTGTTGTCCATGGTGTGCATGAAGGTATATGATTTAGTGCGAAGAGCGCGAGACCGCAGGATTCTGGCTACACGCGGACCAGGATTTAGCTGTCGAAGAGCGCTTTGATCCTCCTCACAAATTTGGTCCTCAGATGCAACAAGCAGGTCGTGTTGAAGTCAATTCATCCTCAGTAATCTGAGTAACCCTGAGTTCATCTGTATATATTCCGCAATTTCAGGATCTTCTTTTCATGTTTACAGTTGCTGCTTGTTTGCTTTAGCTGGCTTTGAGCGCCACCGGGTGCAAAGTTGTTAACGGCCAGATGCAGGTTTGCGCATGAGATGCTAGCGGCTTCTTGGATTTCAAAGGAGTGAAAGAAATCAGACCGGTAAAGGCTTTGGAGAGCAGCAGTCAATCCAGTGCAGCTTGCTAATTTGTAGTGATTTCGAGGACCGGATGGAGGTTGGGGATGTTCGTGGCCCAAGATGGACGTGAAGAAGGAGGGGTAATTTTTTATGATCGTTACCAGGAAGGATAGCCAGTAAGGCGGTGTCATGTTCTGGGTGACGGAGAGTCACTATTAAGCTGGGCTTATTACTTCTTCTAGTGGGATTAAAGACATGCTGCCTCCTTGATCTCAAGTGGGTTCAAGGAACAAAGTTGAAGGGCCGCGGAGGAGCCGTCTTGGTGAAACAGACGATCGTAGGAATATTGGATTCTTCCCCGTGGATGCTTGCCATCTATTCCAGTGCTTTCTTTGGTTAAGAGGGCTCGAAAGTGTTCGACAATGGGGGTCGATAAACGTATCCAAAGCGTACTACAGATTTGTGCTTTTGGGCAGACAGCCACAACGTGTCGGGCAAAATGCATAGAATTGGATGACCGGGGGCGGAAACAGAGAACTCACGCTTGGAGTAAGCTAGGCAGATCCCTTCGTGCCAGTTAGCTTGGTGCGTTATAAGTAGGTTGTAGCCAATCAGAAGTATATGGCTTATGGTTATGCATTCCGTTAACCATGTTTAGGTGATCAGAATGAGGCCGGAGGTGGGGTTTTGAACAAAACCTCCAGGACGTTAACTCTACCTAAGTCGTAAAGCGGGCCAAGTAGAATCAGCGATGCTTTGTAAATGCGGCCAAAGTTGAGTGATAAATTAAGGAGGTGAAGATTTGAGACTCTGGCCTGATGGGCAAAAATATAATAAGGAGGCGGTGGATTTGAAGTTAAAAATCTGGCCTTGGAGGGAACATCGTAAGGAGAATTCGGGATTGTTTTAGGTTGGACATTTGTGCATAAGAGTAATGAGTGGCTGGTAGTCAGTTTCTAATAATTTTTGGATATGACCATAGAGAACTGGGAACGATGTTGGGCAGCGTTGGCAATGAATGGGATTGGGTTTGAGGACAGGTTGCCGTGACCATGAAGGAGGTGAGTTTTCAGATCTTTGAACTGACAGTAAAGAAGTGGGATGCACCGCAAAGAGCGCAAGCACCCTGTAAGCGTCACTCAGTAGCCTATCTCATTGCAGGTTATGTTAATGAGAGCAAAGACACTACATCTTCACGACTAAATTTGTGTTTTACGATTTCCACCGCGCCATCTTTGTGCAAATTTGATCCTGCCGTGCTCATGCCTCTCCAGCATCGAGAAATATACCCATTTTTGTCATAAGTGTTAGCAGAAGCCTGACATGAGAGGGGCTACAATAACCAAAGATTGATCGGTCATCTTTGGGGCTATTGTATAATTTTCGGCCGATTGGGAACGAGTGGTCATTCCTGAATAACGTGTGATGCTGGTGTAGGTCGATTACGCTACATAATTTTGTAGCTGACTGCGTTCTTAGAGGTATCCTCTTGTGGTCACGTTGGAAGGAACTAACTGGAGGACTCAGTTCTGGCTCAGGAAACAACTGGTCATTGATTGGTAGATTCCGGTCGTAAAGGAACTTATGTAAGTTTAACCATGACTCTGGGTGAAATCGCAACCCTTGGAAGACTGGTATGGATCGCTGCGGAAGAAACAGTAGATTACTGAACGGTGGCGTGCAGTTATCAGATTCGGGGTATCTAAAAGAAGGATGTTGAAGTATTCGGATGGGTAGGATTTTGTTGCCCTTTGAGCAGAAATTTAACGGATAAGGTGGGTCGAGTGTTGCTTGAAATAACGGAGACGGTTGAAAATTTAAATGGGGGCCCAGTTTGTGTTCGAATTTGTGAGGGTGTTACAAACACCGTGAAGAGGGCTGCACCTGTCAGATTGGGTCTGGTGGTTAAAGTGTGGAGAGTACGGGCCACGGTTGACAGCGACCGGCCCAGGGAAACGATAATTTGATGAGGAATTCGAGAATTTGCGGCGTTATATATTGTGGTGACAGGAGTCCGTATTTAGTTTCTCGTTCGGGATCTGCCGCACGGGAGATGCGTGAACGCTCTCATCGGGTATCATAGCGATGGATCGATAAGTGTGACCTTTTCAAGGTACCGAATGGCGCCAAATTCGGAAGTGGAGGACGTCTGTGGTTGGTATATGTACTGATGGACAGAACTTGCGTGGGTTTCCAGTGTCGTTAGGTTTCCATCAGCATTAATATGCCTTTAGACAAATGGCTTTCAACAACATTTCTCAGAGGCAAAGCAGACTTAAGCAAACTGCTGCTTGGAATCGAGTTCGATGGTGTGCGCATGGGTTTGAGAGGTTAGCTGCCTGCAGCTATGGGCGGACGAAGATAGGATTCAAGCAGGAAGACGTTTTCCGTAAGTATGGCAGCGGTTGCCATTAAGGCAGCAGGTAGAGACTTCAAAGTGTTGGGTAGACTGAGAATGATCTTGATTAGGAAGGTTTTGGGTCTACCACATAATGCTGACTTTAAAGGGCGGGGAATTGGTCGGGGATCCATTCATTGGTTTGGTGGCGAATTTGGTGGGTGTGCCAGGGTTTTTCACGTGATGACACCAGGCGCCACCATTTTTGTCATTGTCCTCCCTATTTCTAGTGGTGGAAGCAGTTTGAAATGTGAGGTACAGCCATTTGCTGGGTGGCTGGGAAGATGGGGGGGCTGAAACCATCCATTTCGGCTGTGACCCTATGTGCTGCTGGATTCCTAATCCCTAATGAGGAAAATTTGTCCAAAGGCCTCAGAAATAAAGGGTTAGAAAGATCTCCTGACTCCAGATGCACGGTTGTCAGAAATGAGATGTTTTATCTTTTATTTCAATTATTAATAGAACAAAGATGTTTATCAGTTTTCAGGAAGTGGGCCGCGGCCTGCAGCGAACTGCCAGGTGGGGAAGTTGACCCGCTGCCAGAGGATTCAAACCCGTAACCTTCACGTCCAAATACCACGAGTTTATTCGTTTGGCCACCGCCGAATCTGTATTTTTCTCTTTTGATGGATGTTAATAATGATGTATATTTCTCGATTTACGAGAAGTATGCTCTGGGCCAGATCCCATTTTCACAGGGCTGATGCCCAGGAAATGCGAACAACAGAAGTCAAAAGAGATAGGGGTTGATCGCAACATTAAGTTATTGGAGATGCACACTGGAAAGTGAAACTAGGTGCTGCAAAGCAATGGGAAAAGTACATGTATGTCAGTGGGAAACCAAAACTAGAAAACTAATTTTTCAAGAAAATGCAGAGTTCATTGGGACTGTTTTCGAGCAGTGGACTGCGAGTCATTTCGTGTTTAACTGCACTAAATGTGCGCATTGATGGCGGAAACCATGACCGGAGCTCAACGGCGGATGTCAAGGTGTGGCCGGAGTTCCCAGAAGACGTGTTACATAATGGACGGAAGCGTTGAGCTGAGGAGATGGTAATACGATGGTTGGATGAAAGCAGTGAAAACCAAGCGGAACGTCGTGCAAAGTGGATAAAACAGTCGCATGTGACAACAATAAACGGCCGATGAAATGCTGACCAAGGTCGGATACGAGAAATTTTATGTAAAACATTTCTTGAATACACTAAACAGGGGGGTCCTCTGCGTTGTTATTTTCATTGTCGCAGCTTTTGGTCTCACTCAGCAATATGGGTGGGAAATATGAGCTGCGCGAGCCGTTCCGGAGGTAGTGGTAACCGTGACTCTGCCCAGTAACAAAGATGCTAGTTGAGTTATCTGGTGCAATAAGCGGCGTAGTTTCAATTGAACGAGCCAGTACTGCAGGACCAGTTCTAGCTAGTAGACTACTAGCAGGTGTGATAGGATGGCCGATTTAGAATTGTCATTACGAGGACGGAACCCGTAACAGCGCTTCTACTGCGGGTGCGGGATCTTAAACGCAGAAGACAGAAGTAATCTGGATTGGGTGCCAGCTTGGGGTAATGGTGATTACTGGATCAGGGCACCAGATATGGAACATAATGCTCTATTCCGTAAAATGTTTTGGCAAGAACTGAGCTATGGTACCAGTTTTAGGGGTGGTTGTAGGTTTGGAGCTACCAAGAACAGCCTATCCAATCCCTCCAAGCCAGTGAAAGGGATAAGATGACATGAGAAGCGAGGAGTGCACAGGCTGAATGTGTTTAAAATAACAAAATCCGATGCGAGCATTGATCATTCAAAAAGTACGTTAATATTTTCGTCAGCCTATATCGGGGAAACTCAAGGGTTAGTCACTTAAGCCAATGGTAAAGAAGGTATATCAACTACAATTGAGGTCAAAGAATGCATTGACGTGGATCTGCGAGAAAGTGAGGAAATAAGAGGTGAAGTTAAATTCCAAAAATGCCAGACGGTGATTCCAGTAAAGACCCAATCATCAACTAAATTTCTAACCCATGTTTTTAATCCTTGTCTGGTCAAATGTTAGCGCATGTCAGGTAAATTAAGAGCGAAACATCCAGTAACATTTCCAGCTGGGCTTCGAACTGGGCTAAATTCGAGCACGACTGCAGGGAATCGAGGAGCTCGTTTTACCGTTTGGAATAAGCAACTGTAATGAAATTTGTCCTGATCGATAGTCGAGTCAGGGGTAGCCATAGATTTTAATATTCTTAAACAGCAAAATTCTGACAATTATCTGTTATCCGCTGATAAACTATTTAGCCGCCAGCTCTTCAAGAAGTTTAGGCAGCAGCGGATAGCCGCACCATTGCGATTTTTTCCGCAGCCAGTTGCAAATCATTGATAGTGGGATATGTTGCATGCGCCTTTTAGGCGGAGTTTAACATTTCTGGCAGTAAGCGGCTTGGAACTTTTAACACTAAGATTTTTATCGACAGCAGTGCGTTTGCAGAGCTCCGTGGCAAGGGAATCTAAATAGCGAAAAGTCATGTGGAGATTTTGATGACTGCAGTTATTTCCGACTACCAAAATGTCAAGAGGCAGAGGCAACCGTGGCATAATATCTTTCGATGACTGTAAGCAATTTTGGAGGGTGGTGTTCATTTAGGTTCAGTGGCTTTAACGCTGGTTGTGCCACACCCATCGACGAGAGCGGCCTTTTTAAGGGTAGTTTCGTGAAAGGCCTTATCGCCCACAGTAACACCTGTAGCGACCGCACGTGAGGTTCTTCTCCCTATGCGGATCTTGGAATGGGTGCTGATGGTTGTTGATCTCTTATTTATGGGTTATTTCCCCTAAGAATGTGATGTGCCTAGTTTAAGAAAATAAACGGAAAGGCTGAAGAGAGAAAAGGCTCGATGGGCAACGAATAACTTGAGTTGGTATACCAAGTATGGTATTTAGAAAGAACTGAGCCATTTGCTTGACTCTCCTTAGCAGTGCATAGGTTCTGCCTTGAATTTATGTTCAAGAGTATCGTGCGGTTTACTTAAGGAAGTATTTCTAAAGCTCGTGGGAACATCGAGGCCTCAGTATTCAGAAGACTGTACAGAGTTATTTTGAGCGCCGCCAAAATCTCCAGAGGTAATATATTTGAGTATAACCTAGCGCTTTTGGAAAGAGATCTCGTCTGCAGCAGCTTGCATTACGAAGCGATGTATCCAATTTATTACATTAGGCATTTACAGAATAAGACTGAAGGTAAACTGTTAGACCGGGCATACATGGAGGGTCGCAAAAGAGAACTGGTTACATTGATCAAAATGCGATACTGCAGCAAAACTAAGCAAGCTGGGTCGTACGATGCAACGGAGCAGCAGAATAGTGCCAGAAGCAGTGAAAGCGTGTGAAAAAAATATATCAGTAGAGAGGCCAACACTCTTAAAGATGTCTAAGCGAGGAGAGAAAAATTATGGTTCATGATGTTGCAGCTCGTAAATTCAATTCAGGTCAGAGACGCAAATCGGGCAGTCTAAGTTTAAGAAAACGCTGGCGAAATGGTCCTGCGCAAAGCAAACCGAAAATCGTCATTCAGGAATATTAAGCGAATATTTCTGACCAAGTGAAAGGTTTTACCAATTACAAAACTGCTAAAATGATAACCTAGTTGACAAAAAGCTGGGACAAAAGCTCACAACTGGGTGCAAAATACTACAGACACCATAATGTATGTGGGCTAATGGAAGTTTGGAATGCTAGAGATCTAAAATGCACAGGCAGGTAGCTTCGCCCACGTAAGCCTTCGCTAAGCCTCAAACCCACTTTGATCACGTTCGCATCAACATTTTTGATCTTTTCACTAGATCACACACGTTTAGTTATCCGCTGACGCGCACTGGTTGATTCACTAGATGGCCCAAAGCTGTTTCCACTTCCACTGTCACGGCCCAGTCATTGGCTCAATATTTTGTAGAACAATGGATAGCTATGTGTGGTCGTCCCTCTACAGCCGCAACCGATTAAGGGCAACGATTTGAGTTCGGTCTGTGTTCTTCCATTGGCAATAAGCTTGTCAAGGAGCGGATCCGTACCACCCCTTAAGGCCTGGCATAGAAGGGTTTAGTCGAACGTTTCCACAGACAAATGAAAGCGGCCGTCAAATCTCACGAGAACCCCGACTGGTGTCAAACGTTAGCGATAGCTCTACCTGGTATAAAAATTGCTTAAAGGCAAACATCCAGTGCTCCGCCGCAGAACCTGTTTGGCATGACTTTAGGGTTGTCTAATGAATTCTGTACTCCGCGAGGTTCTGATTCACTCGTTACGCAGATTTACACTGCTTGCCAAATTGAGTGTATAAGGAATCCGTCTTCGGCACAAACTGGCTTAGAGCGGAAACGGGAATTGCTCCCAATTTCGTGCGCAAAAAATGAGACAACGTTGAAAATCCCATAATGCTTGGCTTTTCATTGCATTAAAAGCATCAAGGTTGGTCGGCTGGTTTACACCAATGCGGTTAACATCAACCGTCTCAAAGTTGTATGCGTTCATAAAGGCATACTGCCTAACCGACTGACATCCGGTGTCAACCTTTCACAAAATTCTAATGACAGTCTCTCGGGCCATACACCGTAACTAAATCTGTTCACTATGAGTTCCATTGAGGCCATATTCTAGCCTTCATTTCCTTAGCTGATTGGCCCTGCTACGTCGTTGAACAAGCTGACTGCTCCACATTCAAGCCTGAAATGCGCTGATACACAGCCACCCGCAGATGAGATTTCTTCATCAAGTTTATTTCGGAAGAGCGACATTGCAGTAAATTTTCGCGACTGAAGACAAACTATTGTTTCGGCCATATGCAGTAATGATACGTGTTTATGTCTACGATAAGCATTACACGGTCCACATTACCAAAGTATATACGTAACATAAGTCACAGTTGCCACATCGGTTCTTGCTTCTTTTGGGTTCATTTGCATCGGCCGATTGGTTTGTTCGTTGGTCAAAGAAAATTTGAGAATTTTGACTTCACCGATCATTCTTTGAGTTGCACTGTTCGTCCCCTACGTTTTGCCTGCAAATGCTCCAAATTGGCTTCCGGATATTTCAGACTTTCGCCACTTACGTTATTAGTATGACATCACATGACCAGGGCCTTCGCAATGATGCCAATAACAGTGAATATGGAGCAATCCGGACGGTTTTACGCTCTAGCACGCCAACGATTCCGCCCGCTGTTATCCCCCGGAAGTCTGGATAAGTTGACGTGACACCTGTGCATTCGTTCACACCAAACTGAGCCTACGTTAAATAACTGCCCTCACGCAACATCCGGCGCAGGTTTGTAGATCGAGACTTATTTAATGGCATCGATCTTTCGGAGAAGATTGATTATTATCAGACGTCATTTTCTCAAAGGTCCACATCGATGCTTGATATAAGTGTTTTGGCAATCCTTCCGTTGCGTTCGTTTTGTCTCACATGAGATCTGCTAGTTACCATCCGTGGTGCACCTTTCAAGAGCTCTCATTTTCGAGTCGCTTCCATCACTCGCTACCTCTCCGCTGTGGTTGGTGACCTCGTTTATCGTCTTATCGACGGTACTTCGAAAACACGAAATATGCAAAATTTCTTGAGTCTGACTGTCAGGTTGCGGTTGCGCTATTCTGATGACTGAGAGACTTGGTCGCCGGCGGTATTGGTATATAAAAGACGCCACATTTGGGGCGGAAATTCAAACGTCTTCTAAACACCCCTGATCTACTACGCCAGTCGACTTTTCTTGTGCAGTGTTCGCGCTACCCACCCCAGTTTAATAATAATATTGTACATTTCTCGTTTTGCGAGAGGCATGCGCACGTTAAGATCGACTTTTACCTGGATGGTGCAGAGGAAACGTGAATAATTGGAATCAGGGTGCCTGTGAGGATATATGCTACGTTGAATCCCTCGTTGGGCGCGATCAGAATGTGCAAAACAATATGCAGTGCACAAGTATTTGAGACAAGATTAAAGAACCGCACAAACGTTTTTGCCGGATTGCGCTGGGTTCTCTGCAAATGTTCGTGATCAACGCAGCGTAAGTCATTTCTTGTTTAAGTGCACTAAATGCGCTTGTCGCTGGTGCGACACTTGAGAGCAGGTCGACGTCCAGTGTAGAGATATGCCCGGAGGCACAAACGTCGGGTTTGTTACGTAATGGACAGCAAAGTTAAGCGAAGGAGGTGCAATCGTTTTATCTTCTAAAGATTGTAACCCACCGGCACTGTTTGCCGCCATGAATCCTAGAAAACTCTCTTGGTGCGTAAACGAATAGACCGCCTTGCTAATATCTAGATAACTCATCTACCCTACTTCCTTCATTCAGATTAGCGTTTAAACGTTCAGGTTTCTGATTATTTGTAACAAGGTGAACCGGCCATTCACAAGCATGTGAACGGTTTTGGCCTGCGCCACTACAAGAGGCTACCACCATCGCTAGCCTCCAACCCACAAGTGCTGTTCCCTGAATGGCCGTAGTCTGGAAGAGAATGAGAATGTATTTGTTAACGACGTCAGTCTAGGGTTTTGATGCAACCGGGTGCATGCGGTTGGGATGTAAAATTTCCTTGGATTCAAACTGATGAGTACCTTGCACTTCTCTTTCAACGTTATCCATAAATGCAGGATGTTTGGGAATATCAGAGTTTGCTGCATTTTCTTGGATCAACTTATCGGTCTTACATAAGCTATGAACTCATGTTCAGAAAGCTTCCAATTTGCTGCCATCGTCACCCGCTTTGACGTCTCCATCTAGCGTCATCGTATTAACTGCATTTCTAAAAGCTATTCTTGATTTAATTTACTTGTGGCATTTCAGTGAGGTTATGTTCAAGCAGCCTGGTTCAGTCCGGTATAACTTCCCACCGGCCTGCAGAGATAAAAAGCCCATGTGAACCGCAACAACGAGTGATTGTGAAATCAAAAAGTGCGCAAGGGTAAGTGAATGGAATGGATTCTGCCCATCGGAATATTATCAACATTGCACATAAATCCATGATCCCACAGTGCAACTGGAACGTATAAGGCTTTGGCATTCTTGCTGCCTTCATTGGAGTAGCTTGGATTGAAACCAAATTACTGCTTACCAGTAACTCGTGTCCATTCATTAACGTGACCGACCAAATCACTTATACTAATTCCGAGTCCAGATACTAAGGGAATATCTTAGGATTATCATCGAATCGTCTTACTGGGGCCACCTCAAACTCTTCAGTGCTTTCCTCCGAATTTTTAATCCGCTGTTTGTGAGCTCAGCATACTGTTCCCTTGCGCCTTTTTTCTGTATTTCTTAGTGAACCCATCCATTCCTATCTGTTTTTTTGATTCTTGTGTAAAATGCCGCTGTCCACTAGTCAAGGTTATCCTCAAGTCCCCCTTCTTTCAACGGTACCAATGGATCTTGAAGGATTTGATTATTCCCTTCTATCCTGCGCCATGTTGTTTCTAAATCTTCATTACTTCAACTTTCCATCCTTGCGCAGAATGCACATTAATTATCTTACACCCATTATTTCGAAGTCCATCTTCCAGCTTGCCGAAGTTTTCCAACGCCTCTCGGGAAGGAGGAAATCTTGATTCTGCCACTGTCGTTTTTGCTCTTTGTGACAACCGAGCCCAGAGGAACGGTTTGTGACCCATATAAAATTGAGTAACCTGCCGGAGCTGCTGAAGATAGGCTTTTTGATGCAGCCACAGTAAGACACTTTCTCAGCCCTCTTCTGAGCGTCACTTAATGTACACAAAACAAATCTCGGGAGGTTCAACTCTGCGGCTATGAGAAAAGGCTTTCTCCAGTTTTTAAGTTACTCAGTTAGCCGGCGGTCGTACTACGGCTCCGAAGGTACCCCGGTACATGCATATTATAGCAGTCCTTTGACTTTTATCTCAAATCCCTACATTACCAGTTTTTGTGTCATCACTTTCGCTGTATAACAACTCATCTTTACTGAGCAGTGCTATGCCTCCACCTAAGTTTTCATTGCATAAAACTCTTAAAATACCCAGGCCCTCCGTAGAGAAATGTGGTCATTGTCAGCAAAACGCGATGTAAAGACCAATCAAGCTTCCATCCTAGTATCTCTGGCTAAGTTGATAAGTGCGTCCATCTGTTCCTGATACTGAGTGCTCTAGTCTGGAACACTAAGAATCCTAAGGATTTGATAGCTCTATTTTCCACCCTATGACGAATTTCATCTTGGCCTTGGCGCCCAAGCCGCCAACCTGTTCCAAGGCATCAGCTGCAACGTACTGCGGCGGTGCGCCTCGTTGGCGTCTTTCTCCCCATTCTTTACTGTTTGACCGACCCTCTAATTGGCCTTTTCTTATTCACTGCATCAGGTGTTGTTTGGAGCCCCGGAGCAGGCCTCTTTAATTAGATGTCTTTTCCTCCTAGGCTGACCAAGGCTCCGTCCCTTGTCCGGTAAAATATAACTATTACAGCTTGTTTGTTGCGATCTTGCGTCCAACCTCCTCAAGGACACCTGGTTGGCACATTTTACACCATCCGATTGCCACTGGACAGCTGGAATATTGTTGGTTCGTCTCGGAATCCACAAACCTTTCTGCACCTCCTGAACGACGCAAAAACGTTTACCTCTGCCACGGAATGCAGGTGACGCGTTGCGAAGCAGTTGCTTCCCGGCCCAAGAGCTTTTAAGCCTGGCAGGAGCCGGCTCTGTTTTTGCAAACCATACCGTCGGAAATGGACGCCCCCCGTGGCTCCTGCGGCCGCACCCATACCGGCCTGTGTTATGATTTAGACCGACCATTCTAGGAACATATATCAATCGCCAAAAATCTGTCGTGCTATTAGCCTTGGGATTCCCCAGTACAGGTTCTTTATCTTTTAGCAATGCAGGATGCAACGCTGAGCAGTAATTAGTGCTCCAGCACACGTTTTTCTTAGGAGTTCACGATATATTAGCCCACATCGGTACACGGATCCAATTTTCAACATTTTGACGCTTTTAGCTGAGGCTTACCGATCCATTGCCTACCCACTGTCTATTTTTGCACTAGTTAGAAAGGATGTAATTCTCCACATTTTTATGTCAGCTATTACCACTTGGTGACTAGATATTGTATTTCTCCTAAAGTTGTAATTTTTAGAAGGAAAAGCGATCGATTTGTTTTGTCGATATTGCAAAAGCTGCTGCAAATTCATTTGCCCGAGCAAGCTTTGACCACATCACTGTTGACTGAATTAAAACAGAAATATCCTTGTACATCTAAGAATTCTTAAGAGACCATCCCGTTGTGGGCCAATAACTTGGCTTACTACGAAGGACAACTTGTTTGTTATAAAGCTTGAACCGCTTTCTGGCAAGTTCATCTCAGGCACCCATAAAAATTATTTAATCCTAGGAACGTTCGTTTTGGATTTTCGGAGCAATATTCTTGAGCGTTCGTCGGTGAACTTTCGTTAACCTCAAATTGATACTGAATATATCTTGCCTTTGTCGTTTTAACAAATATACAAAATCTTATTCCTCACAATCCGATCATGAAATCTGTATCCTGCTAAAAATAGATCAAAATGACAACGAGAGAACTCCAATGAAGAGGAAAAACCGGTGGGTTCATTATTACCGATAATATAAAACCAAACTACGCTATTCGCTCATCAACATCAAAAATTACAAACAAGCAACTTACCACTTCCCATCCTGATACGAGATGGAAGTCCACGAAGATGGACTTAGACAAGTGTTTACCGCCTCCAAGTAAGCTTCCGCATGCAGTGCAGGCCACACTCATTTGCTCACAAGAATTTCGTAGTAACACCCAATTCTGGCTTAAACGGAAGTCACTGAATTCCCCACCTATATTCCACAGTCTGCTCCAAATGTTCACCAGCTCTTTTCTGGCTTCCAGACATGCTGAAGATCCCATTACACAATGAAAGTACGCCACCTACAGCTGATGATCAAATCAGAAGACAGACTTTTTCCGTACACGTCCAAAACCTGTGAGATGCCCGGGTAAATAGATTCACGAACGGCCGCTTAGTTAGTCCTCAGGCCACTCCAGAGCCCAGACATAGCGCCACTACCGTTGCAACTCGCACTGCTCCTTTCTCCTACAAAAGCAATCCACATCTCTTGGTCCGTTGCCATATATCCGCCATCAGTCATAAAAAATGTTTTTTTTGTTTTTTTCCATTTTATGTTATTCTAAGTTCCTTTGCGTGCCCATCAAATGGTTTTATAAACAAGCTCCTCAGTTTGACCTCCCTGGTCCCCACTCAACCCGCCGTTTTTTCGTGATCCCACCAGCTTATGAATCAGAGGGCATTTTCCTCTGTGGCAGGATCCTCCAATTCTATTACTTTTCTGAGTAAGCCTAAAGCACATCAGAATGTCGGTAATGAGTTTCATTGCTTTATACGCGCGTATTGTGTACCTGCGCATAAGCTTATATGTTGAGTTGCGATTCCCAATTCACTTTGCTGTTTCTACTCCAAATTACGCACATAAAAGTGTGGAATGCTGCCAAACCAAAAGACTATGGGTGATCCAATGCCTCGTAAATTTCACAGGACCCTATTACATCTAAATCCTCATCTTCAGTTCCAAGTTGTTGCCTCCAGTGTGCCGAATCCCTTCGCAGCACCTCGTCAGGAGATTCCTGAAACAAAATACCCCATAACCGTTTAAATTCCATGCGAAATAACGTTAGTCTCATTCAACGCTGGATTTGTGATGAAAATATTTGAAATAATCGAAACCTAGTTTTAAAACCAAACAAAGAGGTCATTCCCATTTATGAAGCATGACCTTCGAAACTACTTCCCTCAGATAAAATGACACCTGGTGTTAAGACAAAACATGATTTTTGGTCCAGATGAAAGTGAGCAGCGGGCCACAGCACGATTGGCTCAAGATATGCTTCCCACTTTCTTAACAGCGCCTCGAGACCTCGAAACAGCCCGTGGTTCATGTTGATCCAAATCCAAATGAGAACAAGATTGCTCCTCAAATTCTACGGTAATATTTGAGTCAGCACCTATTTACAGCGATATCACACTCTTGACGGTAAACCTCAGTCACTACCTAGCCAAAAAAGATAAAAACGTAAGAAAAACAGCTGTTTAAAATGAGCGCCTACTGGAAAGGAGTAAAGAAAAAAAACCCGTTTTGTTGTTCGGGCAAATATACGGTTTCTGTATGCTCGATCTGGCCCAGCAAGTAAGTTTCGTAGCGTGAAAGCCAAAAAGAACGCAAAGGGACTAAAAGCTTACAGTCCGCCAGCGTGGGTGATAAAGCGAAATTTTACCGTGACATCAATCTGTTCTTAATCAAGGTTTGCCGTGACTAAGCCAAATGTCCAAAAAATAATCTCAAAGAAAGACGGTGAGGACAAAGCAAAAATGGTAAATGTTCCGCGCAGAAAATAAAGGATAGCCGAGATCAGCGCCATCATGAGGATCTTCAGAAAAATAATCCCGACAAAAGAACAACGGGAAGGAGTTTTCAATTAGTGACGACGTTACGCTCGTGGGATAAAAATTTTCAGATCAACTAAAGTTGATCTATTTGGTGAAGACTTTCTTGCTCACATCAGTCATGCCCTCCACACAGGCCCTTTACTTCGTCCAAAATTAGGCTTCTTGCATTAGCATCCTTGGAATACTGTCAAACTCTAAAAGCAACATATTAAGGCGACTGCGCCTATAGCCCACCTGCTTCAAATAATAAAATTTTTCATCCCTCAGTAGAGCAGTTGAATGTCTTTCTTCACCATCGTCAAATATCAAACTGACTGCCGGATAATCCAATGTCCCCAAAGTATGCTGGTCTACGTCACCTTCACCCACAGTTTTGAACTTCCTTGCGGCAGCGCAAGTTAGATGGATGGGGCAGCATTTTTGTGCACTAACTAGAGAAAATAACGTCTTGTTTTGGTCTGCAATCCCTGAATTCAGATTATCACTTTTTGTGTTAAAGGCATCTTTCCAGGAAGGGAGCAAAAAATGGTTACTTGTCAACTTTGATCTCCTTGCTACTTCCCTTCTCTGAGCCAAGCAAGAAACTGATAATCGATCACACCATATTTCGCTCTCACTGCTCATAAACTAGCACAATCAGCGTGAATTTGTCCTCACAGAAACTCTCAGCACTGGCCATGGGAGATTACACCTGTTTACCTTTGTATCCACCCTGAATTCCCACCGATACACAGCTTGTATGACGGTCCTTGGTTAACCCCAAAATATCACTTTAGTGAGATCGCACTTCTCTTCATCTTTCATTCCAGATTCTTAATTTTAAGTGTCCCGTTACAAACCATCGCAACCGCCGCGCGTACTTCGTTGTGCGCCATTGAAAGAAGGTGGACACAGCGCCTCAAAATTCTGGATCAGTTCGAATTGCTACCAATCTGAATAAGGCCATTATCATTTCGACCCAAGGCCCTTAGGGAAACTCATAATACGCACATAATGGAAGCCAGATCGGAACGACAAACCCAAATTTACCCTAGCCTAAGCGGCTCGGCCAGATCCACCGCTTTAATCAACGCCAATCCTTAGTGGGCCTGCACGACTGAACAGACGTTTTCTTTTGACTCCACTGCAAAAGCAATAACTTTCAGGGTAGGTACCCAGTGCAAGTCCAACCCAGTCAACGATACACTGACAAGTCGGCAAACCCGAACGCTTTTTGCTTATTCCTGGAGAAATGCTTAGCATCTTCTACAGCGTACTCCGATTTAAGACTTGCACGGACGCACATCAAAAGCATCCTAGCATCAAACGTTTCCCATGTTTTTGCGCATTTCTCAGCAAAAACCAATGCATCGTTTGTATTGAAGCTTTCCACACATCTTATGTAGCCACCGCTGAGATTACCCTCACTCTCTTCCGAAAACCACGAGTCTTCACCCCACTACAATCGGCCGTCCGCTTTTGTGGAAAATACTTTCATCTAGTTCATTCATTTATGTGACCGTTAATTCCAAATTGTGCGCGAAAATTCAAATGTCCGTGAACACTGTACATCTGGTGCAATTCCACTGGAAGCCTAACGAGCCTGAGTAACAATTCGTCTTGCTTCTTCTTTCTTGTCCTGCTTCCAAATACTTCTTTTGCTGTCCACTACAATATCACTGTTTGTTGAAACGCAAACCGCCTTCAATACAATCACTTTTCGCTACCGATACATTGACCGGTCTGCTTCCTACATTTAACCTGGGGCCCAGCTCTCATCAAGAGTTTTGTTCTCACCCGAATCGCTCCTAAATTTACTGGCCTGCTGGGGGAAATCCCACACATATACACAAAACTGTGCTATCAGACTGCCGATCTGCGAATACCTCGTCGTGGTAATTTTTAACAATTGACAACGCATACTATAAAGGAATTTACCTTGTCCCATAGTTTGCTGTTTGTTCGTTCGCCAATTTCCTGCAAAGCTGATGTGTAAATCTTTAGTAACACCCCTTTTGTGGCCTATACAGTGTGACCCTGTGGCCCTGCGTGTCTCTCGGACCTCCCAAAAAACATAGAATCATCTCAGCTCAGTGTGTTTTATAATGTTCATTGAGGTTGTGCTTGATTCAGCATGGCAGTGGATGCGAGTCAATAAAGGCAAAGGTTGCACTTTTGCATGTGAGCCATGTATTTTATAAGATATATTGTTTTGCCATTATCATCCATTTGATGACCTTCAAAGGTTTCGACATGTATGAGTTGCGGTCGCAACTTTTGTTCTCATACACACCAGGTGGATGATTAAAGAAGCAATCGTACGATGGCTAAAACAAGTTGGCCTGAACATCAACGGCCACCGCTTGCGGGAGAAAAACTCATTCACTGCTCCATTTACGAATGCCGTAAGTTTTATTCTATTGGTGAAAAATTACTGCTGTTCACTGGTGCTTGCAGATGGCTTCACGAAGCAAACTTCTTAGAACGAACGTTCCGGAAACTTTCCTAAAACAAAGCATCAAAGTCCACTCTCGTCATGAATTCTTCTACACGGCGGTACCCAAATCCCAAAAGGTAACCGTGCCCAACTCTTGATAACATTTTCGGAATATCGGTGCATTTAACAAATGACTTCAAGGAGAGCGACCAAAGACCACTTGCAGCCCAGTAGGCCACTTTGTACCAGACATTTCAGTAGCTTTCCGAAAACAGAACTGAATGTACACGTCATCTCTGTGTAAAATAAATGAATAGTTTGCATTCTTTTTCACGTCCTCCGCCTTTCAGGTGCCCGTGCGCGCCAGAAAAAGCCCTTTGTGGGACGCAAGGAACCAACCTACATGCACCCAAGAATTGAGTTCAGTTTCATTCCTGAGTTATAAATTCTCGTTCGGAAAACCTCCTACATTCACCAGCACTGCAATCACCCTTTCACTCACAACCAGTCAAATTGCCTCTGTGTGCGTCCAGCAATTATAATGATTGGTATGTTTTAGGGCAAACAACATTAGCCAGCAAAAGGATGCTTGGAACAATGCACACCATTGTGGAGTTTGAGGGTAAAATAGCTCTGGGAATTCATTGATTGCAGCCGCGTCAAGTAGTAAAACGAGGTTTAGAAAGAACACAGTGTACTACGATGGAGCTTTTGCATGAAATGGAAGCAGAATTGAAGTTGCTCATATGCATGAACAGAAAGGTGATGTCCGCGGCATTCTCCAAACCAAAAGAACGCTCTGATTCAGAGCAGCTGAGTAAATAGGAACAGGGTTTGAGAACGATGGCAAATCACGAGAATCTGGCAATTATATGTTTGCATGTTACGTTGCCGGTAGATTTCAAAATTGAAATGATTATGCGGTAACTTGGTGTGTGCAATTCAACAGTGAAAATACTACCTTCCACTGCTCTGACCTGAGTCTGCTGCTGGTTAGAACGCTGTATGGACCAGGAAGTCCATTGCTACTGTGAAGAACAAGTGCTTCTGATTGGAGTTGTACTACTACTTGGACGCCATATGTACGTCCCGATGTAAAAAATCCATAAAAACGAAAGTCTGCCGGCACACTCAGCGTTGGTTTATCAGAATTAGCGACGACGGTGAAGCAGGACTAAAGAGGGGTGGGAGATAACCCCAGTATTGCTCGTAGTTGAATGTTTTTATGCATCATTTAAATAAAACGCCATTCAATGTTTCATGTTCACTACAAATAACGTGCGGAGGTGTTTGCTGTGACAAACTACTGTGACAAAGACTTAACTTTCAATTTTTACCCTCAAGGTGCAAATAGCATGATAAACGAAGCTGAAGAACTTGCAATAATCATGGATCATGACATGGTGCAAATTTCGCACTGGTGACGATGGAAATTTGCATTGCTGTTGAGCGCAATTATATATTTTCCTGCTGGGTAATACTGCGGCAACCAAAGTCACGTGCGTGAAGTGAAGGCCCATTTGTGTTAAAGGAAATTAAGGAAAACAGGTCATTCAGGTCACTAGGAATGCCAGTTTGCGATAATGATGTAAGATTTTTACGGTCTCAGTTCTGAACCACTGGAAACTATCCAGGAACCACTTGAAAACAAAACAAAGCCCCCCAGTGGAATGCAGTAGCTATAGTCACCTGATAATCGCACGTTTAAGTTGCTGAAACCACCCAAAAACACTAGGAAACCAAGTTTAAACCCCTGAGTTTTGACTTTGATTTGCCAAATAGGGAAAGCCTTTAGAAGTTTAAGATGACGCGTAGAACTGTTACAAGTCAACTCGCAGCCAATTCAAGATCAGTGGTGATCGGAAACTTAAAGTCAAACAGGAACAGGAACATGGCAAATGTCGGAGAAATTCCATGCCCAGTGGCCCCCATAGAAGCTTGCAAAACGATGCTCGAGTAATCAGCTGGCTTACATCTAGTGATTTTGACATGGACAAAGGGATTCAGCGCTTAAAACGGAAGATATCTTGCTTGTACCTGCTTAATAATGTCACAGAAACCTCGAGCTATTGCAGTTTTGAAGACTTGGCATTTACCGGTCGTTTTCTTGGACAGTAACCGCTGAAGCTCGAAAACTTTAAAATGCAGGCAGAAACACCACCTCATGCAAAATCCCCGGTCGATTGCTCCTCCAGACGATTAAGTCCGGCATTCTTAATGCGTTTTGCATGTGCAACCACGGGCACACCTGCATGAGGTCGCGAAAACATCGTCCTTTACTCTTCCAATTCTCGGGTGAAGAAATCATCAGCTGCTGGCAAGCGTCTGCCAAAAATACCATCTTTGCGATTTCACGGACAAAACGCATTTGCAAGGGAAAGCATTTTTCCAGTCTAGATTTAACTACCTGGCAGTCGTGTATTCAAAGTCATCAATACTTCCCAATGCTTCAGTTCCGATTCCCATAAGGATTTCATAAACATCGCAGTCTGCAACCCTCTATGAGGACTGACGTCCGTTGAACCTGTGCTGACTATTTCACTGTTACCCATCCCACCAACAAGCAACCGAGCTCACCTCTCATTATCTCGCGCCAACCCAGAATTTGAAGATGGCAACGTACACCGTCACACTACAATTAGCCTCGGCAATCCTGTACGCCGTGAAATTAGTCCGCTGTTGGAGCTGCCTTGCTCAGATGGATGTTCAACTCTACCAACATCACGGACCGGAACTGTCATTCTTCTAGCGGACAGTAGTTTCATCCCAGTAAAATGCACTGATCATGGAATCCACGAAGCCCAATCAGAATGGTAGTGCCTCGATTTTGTCACCAACTGTAAAAGACTCCAACAGCTTTCCCATTAGAGACAATCTTGGGTCACTGGCACCATTTAATGAACTGATAGCCTTATCAGTCAGTCTTGTAAATCCAGTGAATTTACAGGCTACGAAGCGTGCGAAGTTTTTCTCGTTGTTTTGCGCCACCAACATGATATTTATTCCAACGCTACAGGCGAAAGCGCCCAGACGCAAATTTGGAAATGAACCGGAGGTTCAGTTCTGCGACCGATTGATTGCCCGTGCAAATCATTCCGACATCCAGAAGAAACCGCTGCGCAAACAAGATCAAACAATTTTCGTAGCTTTGACGATTTGTGTACAACCAAATAACGTCTTCGACGCCACTGCATGACAATTAATTGTTCATTTTTTTAAAAGACCTGGTCCTGTCTTACCGCTAATCAGTATAGGCGGATCCAGAAGCCAACCTTTAGGAAAAAAAACAAAACAGGAGACCAAGTCGGTGAATTCTGTCTGAGCTGCACCCGCCGGTTTTGAAATGCTGTATACAAATTGTATGGTAAAACCGGACAGTCCGTAAACATGCGGAAGTAAGTCGTAAACATTCACTGGAGAAAGGTTTGTTGTTTCTCCTTTTACTGTTACATCATTATATCGTTGCACTGTGCTCCCAAAATATGTACCGTTCGGTTAGTTTCGATAATGATACCTCTCGGGCTTTGATAGTTTACGCAAAAGGTGTAGCACAGTCATGTCGGTACAAGCTGTGGAAATGATTTTTGGGGTTTGCGTAAGCAGTTCGGCAACCACGATAGGGGGGTCATTGTCTCAGCTTTCTGGAAGAATGTGAGCCGAAGAATGACGGAGAAATTGCAGAAATAAGGTTCTTAACTCCAAATGACTGTATCCATCTTGCGAGTGAAAGCGAATCTTCTACTTTGTTTGTGTCCAGTGCATTGTTGTGGAGCAGTTCATACACACTGATACTCCATGAGGACATCATACTGCGCCTGATGGCAAAACTTGTCAAATAAATAGAACCAAGTTTCACTTCACTCGCAACTGGAGAGCTAACCCTTAGTCAGCTTCTTCCGAGCTCCTTAAATAGCCTCACCAAATGTTAGTAGACCAAATATATATATATATTTATATTCGAGTTCAGCTTCTCCATGCGTTGCCTATGTAGCATTCCTAAGCCTACCATATATGGTCTAAGCACCATGGGTCGTGTAAAATTGATAATGAAACCATTACCGTACTTGTCTTCTGGTCACTCAGTCCTGTGATTCACATCGCAGGATCATTTTTATTCCTTTGTGGTTTCAGAGGAGCAAACTCCTCAGTAAATTACCACGATCACCGCTGCAGGCCACCTGTCCTCAAATGATAGAGCGGAGTCGCTTGAGGTTCGTCACTTGTCAGCTGCTAGGCAAATGTGATCCCTTGGTGAATGGGCAATATTTCTCCTACAAATCAGACTCCTGATCCACCAAGCCCAGCGAGCAAAGTAGCTGTCAGTGCCTACGCATCCTCCCATAGTGGTTACTCCATTATCAGTGTCTGATCGCCATTCTATCTGTAGTCGACAGTTGTTATTCATCACGAAATCTGGCAACCTGTTTGGTTCATCATGAGCCCATGAAAGTGAAGCCGTGTCAACAATGCCACATCAGTTAAGTTCCTCAAAGCAATTTCGTTAGTCTGTTTCACTACAGGTAGATTAGACTTCAAGGGCAAAACCAATTGTGGTGGCGTGCTCATCAACCGCTTTGACAGAACCACTGGCTTAGAGTCCTCGGACCTATCTGTCTACGGATGTCTTTGGATGAACACTGTTCCTCAGGGACATGACTGACCCAAATGGAACAGCAAACGTCCAAAGCTCTTCGAAGTTATATGAAGGCGATCCTCCACCTGCTCCAGCGCTATTCCAGCCACTGCATCACCGACGTTCCAGCAGCTTGTTTGGCGCTCAAATAAATTGAGAGGTCTTAGGCTTGAATTTGAGAAAGATTAGGAAAAACGGAAATATGGAAGTCAAATGGATTGATCATATTTGATAAGGATTAGAAGTTCATGGGTGCTAGACGAATAATGGCGCTGTATGTAGGGGTAGATGACACAATAGTTTCCTAAACATGGATTTTAATGTTTAGTTACTAGCTCTCATTGTAGAAATCTATCCTCTCCTCGTAAGCTCCATCCTCGGAGATTTTTCATTCATATAGATGTAACTTTTTGCGGTAATTGCAAACTTACTTCGAAACGTTACTAAACTGTGCTAAAAACATGCACTGCCCAGTGGCAATAAGCAGCTCATTTGGGGGCTTCCAATATTTGCGAAGAACGAAATTAGACCTTATTTTCAGCGTCGCTAGTGAACACTCGATTCTGAGATGTGGAAGGTTGATGAGGAAATGGCAGAAAAGCAATGAAATCTATACAAAATGCACAAGTTTAGGCGCAGAAACCCTAACCGTACTGGTTACAGAGACGGGATGCCGGGAGTCGCCGTCTACAAAAACCATTGGAAGGGGCATGGAGAGGCGGGATTTAAACCGCATAAGAAGAGCATCTGGTAGGCCACATCTAAAAAGCTTGTTCGGACGCCGAGAATGAGAGACGAGGTCAGATGCCTAGCTCATACAGCAATAAGTGACTTTCTGGCTTTGGCTGTCAGAGTAACAAACTTGAAAGGATCATAGTGACAGGTTGCGGTCAGTTGAGGGTTTAAGAAGCCTTGAATGACCAGTGTGAATGACTTTGATGAAAACAACTGCAACATAAGCTGCCTCACTAGTCGTTCCATAGTTTTGCAAACAACAGGGGTAGGGCTGATGGGGATGGTTTGGCGCAATGATGACGGATGTCTTCCACTGTGATAGAAATACTGCAGATGTATTTGATATTTTGAAGAGGAGGATCAGTAATGCCGTGATGTTATCGCCGCCAATGCGAAAACGAGATGATAGGATGCCATCCTGACCGGGCATCGGCGATGATCTTACATTGGGAGGCACACAAACTACTTCGGACAGCTCAAATTTGATATCAGAAAGCACGTGCTGAATGACAATGCAAAATTGGGGGTAAAAGCAGGATACAGTGGTCATGGATTCAGAGAATAATGAGTTTAGAACAAACAAGATTGCCTGAGAGAGGGCTAGCCAGTTATTACTTGGTGCGACATAGGGAACGGAAAACTTTTTATGATCCCTTCGTCTGAGTAACCGGGCGAGTTTGAGAGAGTCGTTGTGGTCGTTTGAGGCTGAACGTTTTTGCTTCTCTTACCTGCCATCTAGCACAAAGCTCACAGATGCAAATGAGCGAGAGATTTAGGACAGAATGGAAAAGTCAGTAGTTTTTTTGTACATGGAGATACACTTGGTAGAGGAGTTACGGGATTGCTCTATGATGACTCTATTATTGCTAATCTGTGTCAGACACTCAAGTAGGTACTAGTACAGCGGATATGTTGCCTGCTTGCTTATATGTTCCAAGAAGAGGTCGCCACAATTTATTGAACAAATAGTGCATATAAGACTGTCCCAGTTGAAGTGAGGATATGTTTTGCAGTTTGGATGGTGCTCCCGGGACGGTGGAGAGAAAAAGAGAGGCTGCTGGACCAGATACTTAGAAGCGTTGATAGCAGACAGGAAGTCGAAAACAACCGTACTGGAAGATCAAGAGATGCATCCGAAGAAAGAGGGTGAATTGAACAGTGGGATAGTCAACCACACGCAATTATGGACAGACTGAAGGACTAAATTTCCATACTGGGTTTCAGGGCGCTTCCATTTTACGTTTAATAAACGCCTTCAACACGGGTGAACCTGCGTCTACAGAAAATGATGCAGCCTTCCGGAGCTTATTGGTCGGATGGGCCTGATTTTACGCTACACTTCCAGTAATTAAAATTTTATCCGGACTTACTTCACTTTCAACAATCGGGTGAGATTAAAGATTATTCCCTGAGGACCGTGAGTTTCTCAGCCGTAAGAAGTGCTGGATGTTTACTGTGAGACGAAATCGACGGTATACGATTGTAATTTTACACAGAGAGAGTTATTTGTTGGCAGGAGAAAACTCTGTAGTCACTGTCGTTTTTCCGCCTTCATTTGCTGAGGTGACTTCTTGAACCAAAAAGGCTTTGGATTGCAAAATGTAGGCAACAATCTTTTATAATAATAATTATTATTATAAGGCACATTTCTCAATTTGCGTGATGCATGCGCAAGGCAAATCAAGTTTTTACATCGACGATGCACAGGAAATACGAACAATGTAAATCGAAGGGAGAGGGAGTGAAAGCAAACTTAAGTAATTTGAAAGGTTTGTTTGTTTTTGTATATTCCTCGACATACGAGAGTCATGCGCAAGGTAGGATCAAAATTGGGCAAAGAAAGCACAGTTCAGACACGAAAACGGAAACCAAACACAATGAAATTTGTTTTCGCTCACAAGATCATAACAGGCAATGTGATTTCCCGATCACGGGGTTTCGAGTTTTAAATCAAAGAGGTAATGGCTCGCAAAGACTATTCTGTGGCTGATTGCCAGTCATACACTGCGAGTAATACTATGTTTGAATGCATCAAAGGTGCGTATCGCGGGCGCAAAATATGGCTGGAGGGCAATGGCTGCCGCCGCCTGTTGGCCAAGATACTCGATAATCGAGAGAGTTATATGGTGGAAATGAGGGTCAATATGAATATGACAACGGAATGGAGATGAGTGAAAACCAGACTGGATGTCAACAAATGCAGTATGAAACTCGAAGAATCTGGGAGCACAGTCCGTTAAGCAAGGAAATCGGCGACAATAGATGGGAACTGTGCGATCGTGATGCCAATACATGAGGTATGTTTCAAGCAATTTTGAGTTCATAAGTTTCACCTTGGTCTAGTGATAAAAGTGGCGTTAGAAAAGAAGAAGGAGAACCGGAGTCAAATGAGGCGACGTCTCGTGAAATCGCGTGAAGAACTGTTATCAGGAGCATCGGTCTATTGCCAAATTCCGCAAACCAGAATAGAGATTGATGAAAATGACGGTCTTCAGCTGTTTTCGAATGTCAATATGCATTGTGAACGTCAGTTTATATCAGATGGCAATAAAAATGCTGTCGAATCGTGAGTTCGTTTTGTATGGATTCGGCAGAAGAATTTTGTGAAGGAGCAAGAGGAAGCCAGCACAAAGTGGTGCACGTGAACTTATGAGCTGCAGTGCTGTTTACCACAAGTGCTACTGGGTGGGGCTGACCGAGTGCTGGCCACCAAACCTGAAAAACACCGTTTGAGGGTGAACGCAGGAGGTGTAATCCGCCACTCTAGTTGCACCCGCACACCACTGCAGCCAAGCTCCCCGCCCGATGTGCGCCAGCCAAAGCGGTGGATATGACCGCGCTACGCCCTATTGTGGTAACCCTGGCGTATTCGTGGCGTGGTAGAACGAATTCAAGCATGGTATGGTAAGGGAGATCTCGTCCTTCCAGGATCGGATAATTTCCAGAGCATGGGGTAAGTTTTTCCGCCGAAACAGGACTATAAGGCCTGGAAGACAGAAAAATGACGGAGGGCAGTATGGTCTAGCTGCCAGCTGCAGATTAAGATTTTATTACATTCCTTGCTAACTTTACAATTTTCCCTAAAAATTTGAATTACTCGATGACCTGAAAACATATTAACGCCTCTTTTCCTCGATAAATGTAAGTTGAACCTTCTACCAAAGTAAAACATGAATAACCTGAGGTTTGCAATTTCGACGCGTTTATCTAGCGGTCTAACTTTACTTCTTAGATACCCAGCGTGAATACTCTCTTCAAATTCAAATAAACTCAATCGAGGTGAGTAGCCCAGAGCTGTGTTTCTGTGTCAGTAGCATCCGAGTCCCTCCCGGAGGTTGAACGAGGGAGTTGAAAAAAGCCCCACTTAATAGTAATGACATTGGTGGTTTGTTTCAAGAACAGTAGCAATACAGCCTCCGTAATTAAGGAATTATAAAGTGTGAATCATCTTAAGGCATAAAGCCGAGGGCACCCGGCTTATATGAGAGCATTCCTAATGGGGTCATGCGGGTTACCCAGCCGCGATCAGGCACAGGGATTCAACATCATTCTCATCCTGCTATCCTCGGTCTTGTCATGTGTCTCAACACTTGAGGACATCAATAAATAGAACAGTCCTAGATGGCCTCATCTTCGGTGCCTATCTCAGCTGCGTTACATCAGATATCGCCAACGGCTTAGAACAGGCACCGTCGTTAGGTCAAACATACGGGTATGTGGTGGTTCAGCGCGCGGTTTGAAATTTTGCTGAATTCTCTTTCCTAGTTTTACCCAGTTTGCCTACTCATCGTTTAGTAGAAATCCATGTGTTTTGTTCGGAAAAATTTTACAAATTCTTTTGCATAATGAATGTGCGCCACTTTTGTCTCTTTTTCATAGCCCGTGTTTCTTGCTCAAATTAATTTTTAACATCATACCGCAGGCAAACCGTGCATAAATTACTATCAAATAAACAAGTGGGCCACGATCCGTACCTCAACCGCAAATAAGAAACTGCTCGTTTAGGCTGGTTGATGTATTTAATGAAATAAATAAGAGATCCGTAACCTTGGAGAAATGATTGATCAGTGCTGATACCCAGCTGACTTCAGCGGAGGCAGCGATCACCAAGCTGGCTCCACTCCCCCCTCTCATCGAGCCATCGTCAAATCCCTCCTTACACGATCTTGCTGAGGCTAGTCGATTCATTGATCCAGTATCGTCTGAATAACTTAGGCCTATCCAAAACACCGGAAATGCCAAAATATTTAATGTTCCAGACATCCAACCACTAGAAATGGTCAAACAAATTATACTGAACGCGTGTAACATGGCTCCCCCCCCAAAACCACAAAGGCTATATTGGGGACCTCCAATCCCAAAACTCTCTCTGAAATGTGAAGTGGATTTAGACAAGTCACCGTGAGCACTTCTCTTTCAAACACCACTTAAAAAATCGCACCTCGAACCAGCCACGTCAGGGAGCAAGTCATAACTGCAGCCCTTAGAAGACACTTCTTCAAAACCATAGCAGAAATCTGCATACGATGCGGTCGGCATGGTAATGGCATCCGGCCTGCCTGCATTGTCCGCAAACCCTAAAACTGGTCACAGTGCCCCTTTCAATCCCAGCGCTAAACCGACCCAGCATACCCAAAGGTTACCGTCAAAATGGGTATCACTGACGCAAACGGCTACCAAGAAGCCACAATGCGCACCACTTAGTAAAGAACTAAGTGGAACTAGCTCAGTGACTAGTGCTTCGATGCCGAATAGGCCGATCCACTCTAGAACATCTGAGATACCAAGATGTAGAAAGCTGACCGGAGGCTCCAGGTTACCCGGTCATCACCCCCACACCCTAAAACAGCTGCTCAGTTTCCTATACATGGGCAGCCAGTTGGCCAAACCCTCATCAACCTGCCACCTTTCATGGATACCGTCAGGCTTCACCCCGTCCCAATACATCCAGCCCAACCGCCATATCCATCGGTAACAACCAACATGGGATCCAATGAGTTACTTCGAACTTGGCAGTTATACGTGCCATGGGCAAAACCCACTGGTATATCCCGCCTACCGGCGTCATCCTTAAGCTCAACCAAGCCCCCTAACTCATCACTATCCCGTTTATGTCAAACCCTTTTACTACCCGACCAACCCCTTCCTGGCCTACCTCCCCTGCGTATGCATTTTACCCAACCCAAATAAAATCTTATGCCCACGGTGATATTTACTCCAGTTATCTACATTCATAAGGTACTAATACTGAGACATTTTCATTGTTACTATTAAATGCCCACTCGATACTAAATAAGCTACACACGCTGCGCCTGTTAGCGCATACACGTAGATATGATTTCATTCATATCACTGAGATATGGCTGATTGACAATACCCCCGACAGAGACATTGCTTCAATTGGTTACAATGATTTTAGGAAAGAGAGACTAAATAAGCGTGGGGGAGGCTGTCTCATATACACAGGATGCACTCTTTCAGCCCCATGGTACAATTACCCTACCTTTAATAACTTGAAAAATTTTATCTGGCTGACTGTGGCTATCGGGCACCAGGACTTACTGATCAGTTGCATCTGCCGTCCCCTAGTACGAATCTGTCAGAGTTATTACCACCAACTGATGCGCTTAACGCGTCCGCCGACCTTCCAGGCCCTAAGCTAGTAGCGGGCGACTTTAACACCCCAGGACTTTGTTGGTCATCTTTCGCGTCACCAAAATACCTTTTTGCGTTTGTTTTCAGTGTAGACTGGGTTGGTAGACACAGCATAATTCGTCACCCACAAGGACCGACAGCATTCTAGATCTTATCTTGACAACTGGCCTAACACAGGTGCGCACATCCATAGACAACAAAGTACTCGGATGTGACCATTCCCAAATTGTTTGCAAGGTCTCAGTTTCGACGCGAGTTATCTTCTCCTCAGCTTCCACTAAACCATAACACAGAGCCTCATGGAACCATCTTCCTTCCATAATTTGCAGCCAAAATTGGGACAATTCGTTTCTGTCGCTGGATCCCCAAATAGCCACCAACCAATCGTACGCAACTTTAACTGTGCGCCTTGATCTAATCACTCCAAACCAGTGTGGTCCAATCCCCAAATGGTTGAGCACCCTGGACCGTCTCAAAAAGTATTCTTTAATCCAGACAGGATTCCAAAGAACAAAAGATTTTGCTTTGACATTGCGAATGAACCGTCTGTCTAGGGAGATCAGGACACTTTTCGATTCTCTTCAAGAGAAGAAGGAACTTCAAGCGTTACACCCTACCAAAAAGGCTGCAGCACTGGCTGAACCACTGAGAACTAACGAGTCCCTAGTTAGTAAGCACATCATCTCTGTCACATTCAGCGGGGCGTGCATAAATTACCCTCTACTGACATCAGAGTTGTTCAGGGATTATTTCGCCGCCGTTATGACAACTGACGGCAAAACCATTATACCGGGCATTTCCCCAGTGTCCTCTGCATCCCCACAAAGATTCGCTTTCCACCCGAGCGATATCAAACTACTGCTTTCTAAAGTAGGACCGTCTTTCTACTCTAGACCGGACGATTTTCCTCAATCCTCTTTAAATTTGTGAGCTCAGACATCCCCATAATTTTGTCCAATCTATTTAATCTTTCCTTAAATTGTGGCACTTCCCTTCACCAGTGGAAAATTTCTGTCATTGTCCCAGTTTACAAAAACGGTTCAAAGCAAGAGCCATCTAATTACAGACCCATCAATCACCCCATTATGGGAAGAATAATAAACAGTAAGTTAACAACTTCCTTATCAGATCATAACCTCATTAGCGCCATTCAACATGGTTTCTTTCAAAGTAAATCATGTTCTACGTGCATGACTGATTTCTTAAACATGGTGACGAAGGCTGCCAACGGCGGAAAGTGGGTGAGGAAGGATTTTGATCACGTATCCTATCGCAAGCTTCTCATGAAAGTCAAAAGCTACGGGATAGCAACCACTTTCTGGCTTTTTCCTCCTCTTATTTGGCCTCTAGAATGCAGATAGTGAATGTAAATGGAGTCCCATCCAAGTCTCGTCCGGTTACTAGTGAGGTTATTGAAGGAAGCCTGCTAGGTCCACTACTGTTTCTGTTGTACATGAACGATATTTTTCACATCGTTAGGCATGGTATTCCTTTGATGTTTGGAGACGGTATAAAAATTGTATACATGTTTCCCTCTCGTGACAACAACACCATCAGAGATAACGTAGAAAATGATCTACTATCGCATGATCCATGGTGCGTAGCTTGGTCAATGAAATTCTTGGCCCACAAAAGCAGCATACTCACATACAAATGCCACATTCCTATAGGAATCTTTATATCTAGTCAAGAAGCAATTCCTTCCTCTCAAACTGTCAGAGACCTGGGTTTGCCTTACTCCAGCATGTTGAACTTCTGAGAAAACACAGTGACACAATTTGCAAAATCTAGGGGACTACTCGGGTTGGTGCACACAACTTTTAGAAACCAGGAAAGCAAGCTGTTAATATACAGAGTACACGTAAGATTTTTACGGGACTACTGTTACATCGCATGTTCCGACATGTGGCAGAGTAGCCTACACGAGATTCAGAATGTTCAACAAACGTTTGCAAAACGATTTATGGGCTACCCTTCCTCACTGAACTACATGAACGTTGCACAAAACTACATCTCTCCTTTTGTCCTACGATTATTATTAAAAATGTGTGAATTTCCGCACCCCAAGTAAGAAATAAATTTTCCTATGGCTTGCGTCGAGCTGAATACTTTTTGTTAGTTCCCACGTTGAGGAAGGCATTTAGAAAAAACGTCTTCAGCATCAAATAATCCTGCCTATGGGATAAACAACCTTAACATATAAGTACAATTTCTCCTGCCTCCGTTACCTTCAAAAACGAGATTAGGCAGGCAATAACCGTACAAAATTTGCTGAACTTGCACGAACCTTACACTCCAATAGACATAGCCTATGAGTCGGACCCAAGGTACTGAGTAACACAACGCTCGAGGTATTATCTCAATCCGCTCAACAAGGTCTAGCCAATTTTTAGTATTAGCTTTAGCAGTAGTTTTCATAGGTACAAATCACTGTAGGTATAGGCAGAAAAACTCCGTCAGTGAAATAGGCTAGCCCAGTTTTTCACCTGACTTTCCATCTCGTTTAGCGTGTATTAATCAAGGCATATGAAAAGACATGTACTCACACCACATTCACACTCACTCCCAAAATAATATTTAGTGTCCCAATCTAAACCATTTCTTTTGCATGCATTTGACAATTAGACCATTCCAAGCGAGGAGTTTGGCACCAAGCACCATAACCCTCAGCTGGAATGCTTCCAGACTGCCATCTCTCCCCTTTTCTGTTCCGGTTGTGTGCGTTTGCACTTGTGTCTCTCCAAGAGTCTACCATTCAAATTTTGCCCCATCCTCGCTCATCTCAAGACACCCTGAAAACAAGCCGACCCAAGGCTCAGATCAACTATACCAGGACGGATAAACGCTATCTGCTGCATGGCCGCGATGAAGTGGACATTGAGTCACCAACGTAAACTGATGATCCTGTTGCAAATCTCTCTGGATATCGAGGCCACATAATCCGATCCACAATGCTTGCGATTCTCTGAGCGGACAAGTCTTCCAAATTACACAGATTTACTGGTGGAGCTACCCGCCCGTGGCTAGCATTCCCGCCACGTTAACATCCAATCGCCACGAAATCACCTGCACTTAGATCCCTGTTGCAGATGCCGCTGCCATCGTCTACGGCAAACATCACCCCTAATTTTCCCCTAGCCAATCGTGGATATCACTATACCGGTAAATGCTGCCAATTAAGCCCAAAATGCAAACAAAAGAGCAGAAAACCCCGTTTTTTGTTTCAAACTGGCTTACCAGCGTCAGATATATTCAGCGCATATCATATCCATCCCCACTCCCCTCAATGCCGACGACGTTTCCATTATTCAAGTCCTCAAAACAATCGTTAGCCGAAACTCTCCATCAGTGTTCTTCGTCCCTCCACACTTTCAAACGGCTCCTGACTCTTTTCTTAACCCCAGAATCAATGGTAAAATTACCAACGTTCATTTTCTTATCCTTTTAATACAAGGTTTCTATCGGCCATCAGCACTCTTCTCGCCATCTGTTTTGGTCCGTGTTGACATGTTTTACCTCGCACTCAAAGTCTTTGGAGACATTCTTCCTGGCAGTTAACATTTATGCACACTTTATAGACCCGTTATATCCGAATACTGCAGACGCCTGCGGTCCCGCCATCATCCTCCAAGTGAACGCTGCGCCTGTAACACGCATTACTGGTGCGCATGAACTCTGTGGTTCTCCTAGTATGCCACTTTTGCCACTTACCCTCATTTTGTACCCGAATGTTTACTTGCTTGTTCGATGTGACTTGCAATACAGCTGTAACATTTAATCATGCAACCAGGCATGCCTCTCAAAGTATTCGAGAAACATATATCAATATATAGCATCAAGCGATTAAATTAGGCTTTACTCTGTGGTTGTCCAGTTCTTTGCAGCTAATATGTCTCATCGAATGTGGTTCCATCAGGTCCTGGCTTAGTGCCACCTTCTACGTAGCCCTCAAAATACCTAGAGCGTTGCTGTTCCGCTAGCATCACTGGAGATTGCAGATGTGCTTCATTAAAATACCATCAACCACGTTGCTGCTTTCGACTTCCCGCCTCCAGCTGAGCGCTGAAGTTTACCGTTTTGACAAGTACCGTTTCCACAAAACGAGGCATGGCGTGCATAGGCATGAGTTGGAGGTAACACAGGTAACAAAAACACAACTGCAAGGGTAGGGTGAATGGACTAGATAACTACTAGCATAGCAGCTACGGTAAATGTGGCTGGTTAAGATATAAATGGCAAAAAGTAAATGAATAGGAAATTACCGCCGAGGTCGGTCGTGGTCTATCAGCTTTATATGAACTATTTGTCTGACTTATGCCATCTTCCTCATCGGTTGTGTTTAAGATATAAACATGTTGATGAAAGCCCAGCGAAGAATGCTTCGAATGGCAGTGATCTATGTTATGACTGACCTGTTTGATTGAGTCGTTTAGCCCCTTGACTGCGCTAAACACTCTTAGAAGCGGCTACCGTTTGGTTGTTGATTCCACTAACAAACGTCGTCCCGCAATTTTGTGCCTTTTCTTAGGTTTCGCAATGTTACGAGCTCCACCGGCCCACTGGTTTGCTTTCGCTAACGCTTGTATCCCCATTTCATACTCCAGGCATTATGTTGACATCCTCCTTCTCTGCGACTCTATTACAACCAACACCCAAATTATATATAAGACGGTCGCACAATTTTGGTGTGAAGCCCGTAAGCCTCAGTATGCAATGCAAGAATCATGGTAGTGCGTCAACGAAAGGGGAAGCTACCTTGATGTAGCAAAATCCAAGACTGGTTGAAGCAAATCTTAAATAGGTATGACCTAGCGAGCAGTGTGCAATGAGGGAAACCACAAAAGCAAAAAACCTAGTTTTGACGTAGCTTACGACGGAATGCATAGTTGAATGAGTAAGTAATTGAACGGACGCTCGGAATATAAAAATACGAATCGTGAGATTCTTTAGAATGTTTGTTAAACGCAACAAGAGAGGTTCGCGAAAATGGATTGGATTTTTGTACATGTAATAGGACTGGTGCCGCTGCACCCAAATTGGATTCGGCGAGTTTCAGCTGAGTGAAATAAAACCGGAAGGTTTGGAGGAAACAATTTATAGCCACCTTCTATTGGATATCCGGAAGCAGCCGAGACAATGCTTGGTGTATTCTCTTGATGGAACGCCGACTGCAGTGGCTGACTGTTGCCAAGTGGAATGGTAATAAGGACGGATGAGGAGAGTAGAGAGATCTACGCACCAAGGAGAAGAATGTTTAACTGTATGCCCATGTCCGCCGACTTTGATATTAGCAGCCTTTTTGAACGGAGTGTAAGGTACGTGGCATGCACTTGCACAGGTAAATGAAAACACATCGCACTCACGCCCCACCAACGCTGCCTATGTGGACATATTTTCCATGGCCCTATTCCGTGGTGAATGCTGACTGGCTTATCGATATACGCCTATAGACCACTGCCGTTCTACGCCCGCAAACCTGCCTTCATCTATTAAACAAACAAACCACATGGGCGATTGTTCAGTAACTCTCGTTGGTGGTTTCAAAACCTTTGCCTGGCCACGGTAAGTGAGGTATCAATCAAAACTCTTCAGAATTTTGTAGCATCAATATCAATCACTTTGGATCAGCAAGAACATAAGGCGGGAGTGACTGAATTATTTTCAGAACCTCTTCATTCTGGGGGTGTTGCAAACAATAACCAGTCAATTTTAGCAAAGTACACAGAGTGGCTGGCCACCAATAAACAGGAATTCAACCGTGGCGCAGAACATTTTGTCAGTTTTACATAACAGTTCAAGCGATATGAAGACGTCTTCCGGTGGGTGGGAACTTCTCATTTCAGCATTCCAAAGTCCGTTTGCTTATTCAAACACAGAGACGCTGAGAGCATTAACAATATCGCAATCGTATATTACCAAGTCTCCATGAAATTTGCATTCACCTTGGCGGGGTCCAAACCGAGTTCATTCTTCTGGGATAAAGCATCACTGTTTGACATAAGACACAATTATCCAAATAATGCCGAACAATCAGTCAACCTCTGAGTAAGTCAGACTCAAGAAAGAGGATCAGAATTAAAAGGGAATCAAACATCCCAAAACTGTTAAAAGTTTCTCGGCGGGGAATATAACACGGAACAGGGCCCCAAAAAGACGTCAATTATGCGAAATAGCATCATCAAGACGACCATATTTGCCTATTGAAACTGTAAATCGTGAGATGCAGTGCGACTCTGACTACAGTTTTCCTTTACCTAAATCTTGTGGACCAACCGGTTACAAAAGCGGGCTTTGCAGGCACGCACAAAATGGATTTTCCGACAAATGTCTTGCATCCTTTTGCATTTGATGCCAACCGTAAGTAATGTTCCAGAACGAAAGGCCTTCATACGGTCTAATACAGAAATATAAAATTCTTTATGTAAATAGTTCTCTCTTAACTCTCCAGTTCGATGCGGCATCGGATATAGCAGTCATCTCTCCCAAATACCATGAATTACTACTAAACAGCCCGCATATAAACCCACGGACTGGTCGTTTGAAACATCAGAGGGTAACAATTACCATCTGCTGAAGATCCAAAATGTGGCTTCGTTTTTGGTAATCATCATTGCCGTGGCTAGCTTTTGCGCACCGCCTTCAGTTTGCCTAATCCTTAATACTGACTAGACGAACAAGCCTGAAGTATGGCATATGCCAATTAGCTCAGTGTGTGACACCATTATTCCTGCTGCGTTGTCGCACCCGAACTTACCAGCATTGTATGATTTACAAAAAAATAGATGATACAACACGCTACAGCAGCGAGGATGTTTATGTAAAGCACACTGAAATATTTAAGTCAGATCTGGGTTTGCATATCAAGGCCAAATCAATCCTTCATCTATGAACTGGTGCTAGACCCGTTTTTGTTCGTAATGCCCCTCACCATATGGTGCCCTGAAATCTGTAAAAAAGGAAAGAGACCGGTTGCCGCCTCCACGAGAAATGAAGCTAGTTGGTTAATCAACTTAGGCTGCGCCCACCGCGATGGTCACAAAGACAATTGGTTACGTCAGATTATGTGGTGACTGTTCCACTGGACTAAATGCTTGTTTGGAAACTTACCGGTACCCGTTAAAACTGTGGATGATTTGTTTTGCAAACTAAATGGCGGAGGACTAGTCTCATAACTGAGCTGTCGGATGCCTGCCTCCAGGTTGGATTGCACGAGTCCAGTAAGGAACTGTTAACCATCAGTACACAAGGGAGTCCATAGGAGCACAACATATTACCACTCGGAGTAAAGTATGCATGGGGCATATCCCTAAAGATAACCGACAAAAAGCTGAATGTTCGCCTTTTCGCATCAACTGACATGGATGGCAGTGAGTTAGTCAGAAAGACTCAGGCGGAAACATGCTCATCCGCATAATGCATCACAAAGTACTATTTTTTCCTCACAAGTTTACAGTTCCATGGGCTCCATGGGACGCTATTTGGATTCATCTAGGGCAGCTGCTATCAATCAAATCCCAGTTCTCACAAGACAAACGGAGCAACAGCCACTCCTTGGTCTTATAGACTGCAACGACTACCCGAAAGCGCGTAGTATAAGGGCTCCACCAAATGAGTTACTGGAACGAAATTCCAAATGGTGTCGGACAGATGATTTGCGCTTGTCATCTGACGAATAAAGACGAGTGCCGAAGTACAGTCTATTGCTGGCTCAACGTACTCCTCATCTGCCAACCAACATACATTTCATGTGTCACCAAACACGGCATGAAGTCAGTGAGGCATCATAAATTGCCAGATGGCTCACCAGAGCTAGCATCTCATGCTTCCCGAAAATTTATTTTGATAAGGGCGATAAAGTTTATGTCAATAATTTTTGCCATCCCGCTAACCAGTGAATACTTGGTGTGACTAATGCTTGCTTGGGCAACATTGAACGCAGCGTCCGCTACGGAAAACCTATAGTCCCATGACATCTAAATCACTTCAGACAATGTTAGAACTCAGGGGCATCAGATCAGAAGAAAGCAAAAGCGCTTCTTTTGTATGCAGCTTTAGACAAATTTATGCTGCCCCTGACGAAAACTGCATCATCCGAGAAACAAAGTGCCATAAAAAAACTGAAGGGAGATATTTGGTGCACCCGGGAACTTCTAACAAAAGACGTTCGAAGGAGCCACACAAAAAATAGTATGGATACGTTTGTTAGCTGATGTAATCGTTTTAAAAACAACGGACAAAAGAATGTCCACCAACCCTTCAGGCTTGTTGGAGGTGGATTAGCAAGGTAAGATAATTCACTGTGGAATCGCCGTTTTCCTTGTTCAGGCACATATGGAAAGGAAAGACTATCAAAATTGCCAGGCGGACGCAGATGAATTAATTCAGACAGTATCGGAGGTAGCGAGATATGAAGAATGCGCGCACAACATTCGAAAGTTACGTTTGCTCAGAGGATGCGGTGAGAATGACTAAATAGGAAATAACCAAGCGGTCCGCGAGGTCAAATCCTTTACCGACTTGTAAAACTATTGCACTTTCCTTCTCCACGTTGCCGTTATCCATAAGAGAACGTCTCGCATATAAGCCTGCGATTTTACCCCTGCTGTGATGCATAAATTTTCTCTCGTCATAACACTGGTGGCTTGTATATTTCAAAGGACACAACACAAATACCATGCAACGCAAGTGAACATCAGACTCGGATTCTTGGCTAATGTGCCACTGCCTAAAATGATGTTGTCTTAATAAAGTCAAAAATGCTTCTCCCTTCACCCGCTATTTGCATATTGCTTCGCAAACCGCTCCTTGATTAAAAATACGGCCGCACATTTTTTGTGCCTTTTCTCGCACCAGCTTGCTCAAGATATAGTTGTTGGCAATTCACTTCTTCCATATACTTATGCTAAGGCTCGAAATGGCGCAGACGGTCCCAACCTCGCTATACCACCTGTGCTTTACTTTGCCGGCTGTAGCACATCCGTTCATGGCAGCCATTAACACCTGGCATGTGTACCGCTATGTGTAACCGGAGAGCATCAGGATTAAAGCTGATAGGAGGTTCGTTTTTCTACTATATAAGATGAGTAAGGCCAACTGCTGTGTGATGGTCATAGGGGCATTACTACTACCGACCATTAAGACTCCTTTGTCTCGTCGAGATTTCAGGATCTTGGTTAGCGTTGTGGAGGACTGTTTGGAAAATCCTGTCGTTTCCCCCAATAACCAGGCACACTGAATAGAAACAACTAAATTTTAACCACCTACAAGACGAATTCACATGGTGCGTTCGTCAAAAGGTTTGTTCCTCACACTGTGAGGGGCACTGATTCATCTGTTGGTGAGTTTTTACGTGGCTGCCTGTTTGTGCTCCATCGAAGTTTCCGTTCGTCTCTCGCTGTTCTTTTGCATTGACCGCAAATTTTGGGTTTGTTTTTGCATATTTTAATTGTTGTTCGATTCAGTATCCTACGAACTCTCCTATTGGCCCCGTTTCGATTTAGGGCCTGCGTCAATTTGGCTATGCGCTTTCCAAATACTGGATATGAACATGGTACACTGGGATGTCGCAAGGCCCACGAGTTCTAGTGAGTGGGGTTGACCTCGCAACTTTAGACCATCACAATTTCCTCGCATTTCAATTGCAGCATCTATATAAGAACATGTTGTAGCACATAGGTTCATTTTACATGAATTCGTGAGGCGCAGTGCAGCAGCATTTCTTGAAAGGCAAAGCCTGTGAGCAAACCTTATTCTGCCGACAGTCGGCCTTTGTCAAACAAAGTAATATCCTACCTAAACTGTACGACGCAGGTCATTAAGTGATGGTCCACAGACGGTCTTGATGACAGAACGGAATGAAAAATCTGTGTTGCGCATAATGAACACAGGTAAATACAATGATGTGAAAAAGCAAGTAAAAATGTCCCCAGAATTTTGGTCCTCCTCAGAGAGAAAATGTTTGGTGTGTGGCCTGTCATCATCAAAGACACTTGGTGAGGAACACAATATACTTGAAATCAACCCCAAATTCAACATGACAAAGAACATACTAAATTAAAACATACAATCAGTTTGTCAGGTTTCTTGAAAAAAATGCACACCAGCTGAAGCAAATTACAGCACCCAAATTACTCCGCGCAAGACCACTCTAAGCCCCTCTGAGGCAAGCAGTAAAGCGTCACGTGATCTGAGAAAACAAAAAATGATCAGGCGTGCTACAGGATATTGCATTGTATAAACTTTTGCGCGCAACTAATAATGTTGCATTTCAGTCAAAAATATTAGGGTAAAAATGAAATAGGGGTATATATATAAGTAAAATAAAAGTACGCTCATCGCCTCGTGAAAAATACGGAAGAATTTGTACAGCACCAATGATAACATTTTGACAAGAGTTCTTCTATTTCACGGCTTCTCTTCTCTGCTTGCGTCAACGAATTATTAACTGGCTCCCTATCTTATCTGTTTAGTTGTGCTGATGATGTTGCCCTCCCTCAAGCTATTTCGAACAGCGGTGACTTCCAACAACCTATCTTCTGTTCACTATCTATCTGCACGAGGTGGTTTAAATCTTAACATTTAAATGTTTCAAATGTCTATTCTCTCTCTTTTTCGGTCAGTCTACCCATCCGAAACGGCCGCCATCAGCCTTAAAACAACTGCCAGGGCTGATGCCGCGAATTAACTAGGAGTCAACACTGACAAAATTCTGAAGGGGCATTCTTGCATTTCTACCTGCAAAGAACCTCCGAAGGTTGCCATTTCACATCAACAAGTTTCGGCACTAAAAGGTGAAACAGGGCACCATCTCCCGGTTTGCATACCAACGTTTTCCTTCCAAACCTTGTTTACCGGTCTCCTGTTATTTTCCCAGGTTTACTTAAAAATACTTTAAACTTCCTTGCCGAATGCTATCAGTTATTAGCCGTGAATCCTTTGTACAGTTAACTGAACTGTCTCTAAATCTATGAGATCAAAACTTATCAGCATGGGAAATTTGCTCCCAAAAAGTCTTTCTGATCTCACGCACCCCCTGGGCAAGACATTTCAAAGCGCCGCTCCCATATTTCTATACGATTCGCTTTTTGTTCGATATTCTATAGAAGCACTATCTCTAGGAGCTCCACTGTCCAATATTTAGCACGCATTTTGAAAAACCATGATCTGTTTTCGGCCAAACTCCTGGGCAACGTATCATAAAGTGCTATGGTTATTTTTCTGAGTTTTCTTATTTTTTTTACAAGGCCATGGGTGAAATTTTATGCATTCACTTTTCCTGTTCCATTTACTCTCAATTTTTGGCCGAAATGCTACATTATCTTTGTATGCAAGTTTATACAATAAAATACAATACAAAACTATACCTCCAAGGCAGTCCTTCTTATTGACCACAAAATCTTGCATGTTGGAACAACTTAAGAGGTGGATACTGTTCTCTGTATGCCAGCAGAAGAATTCCGGGCGCTCATTTTGCTTTTAGGGTTGCCTTTACTTCAGATGAAGCTACCACTCAGGATTCAAGACAGAATGTATTCCTAAGAGACCCTAAATAGCATTATGTGTGAAAAGGGTTCCTTGAAGGCACCAGTGAAAACACTAAAAAGTTTCCATACCTATATTTGATACAGCACGAGTTCATTTTGGTAATCTTTTATCTTTTCTGGAAGCTTTTGTAAACTCACAAAGGATCGGACTGCATATTTTACAATAAGTGAAACCTCTCTGTACTTAGTGCGGTGCACTTACCATTACCCGCTGCCAGTTTTTTAAACATACAGATCTAGTACGATGACCATAGGCGGATCTTGTGACATACTTCCTATGCATAGCCCCGGTTTAATGTCTGTAGTTGTTCAAGTCGCAAACAGAAGCGATCGGAACCAGGTCAGTCATATCCCGGACTTCTCATCCGACAAACGCATTTCGTGTGCAGGGTTGACCCTACTTTAAACTAGCGAACCGGCTTTGGTTTATTTCCCGCTCAACAAAATTGTCGTTTTTTCTAAGATGCATGTGACTTCTTCAGGAAAATGGCCTGTTGGGCTTAAATTGAACTCACGTTAAATTATAGTTCACCCGCCTTAGCAATTTTCGGTAAGAATAAGTAGACTGCGGACTAGCATTGGTTGGGCGCACCGAGACATTCAAATTATTCGAAGTTACCCTAGGTGTCCCCGAGTCTTCATAGCTATTCTAGACTCCCACTTTGAAGAGGTGCAGATAGCCATCCATGGTCAAAACGTCAGTTGTTATTGGCTGCTCCGGACAACTCATTTAACCAGATGCTCCCACCTACACCAAATTATTAAGGCGACCACTATGATGCAAGCATCCAGCGCCTGGCGGTGTCTGAGGAAGAACTAAGGTAACCCATTCCCCCACGAACATATCTGTGGAACATGACCTCCTTTGAACTCCAGCGGAGAATGCAACCATTAGTTGATCAAACGTCCATGGACGCACTGTTCTCCGCTAAACATGGCTGCTATCTTTAGTCCCGCGTGCGCAAACCAATTTGGTGGATTTTGCTTCAGAATTGCCTAGAAAATATACTCAGGCCGCAAAGAGCCTTTACATAATCACAAGCAGTTACACACAAATTGCAAGCTTTTTTTCACAAGGACCGTCATAAATATTTTCATCTTTTATCTTTCGTTCCCGTTGTTATTGAAATGTGCATTGTTTTTCTGGAAGGCAGAAGCATCCAACGTGTGGTTTTCATGTAAGGAATTTGACAGGCAATGGAAGAACTCAAACCCCTGACCTTCACACCCAAACAACACGGCCTTATCCGCTTGGCCACCCCCGGCCGACTTCATTCAACGGCCTCGATGGCACCGGTAACTGACAACTCAGACAGCCTTATTGAATTAGCATTTGTTATCCCTTGGAAATCTGTGGATTTTAACTCAAAAAGACAGCAATCCAGTTAGAATACTGTCGGCCAGAACATTTTGGTTAGCGTTCACCACTTTTCGCACGTTCTAGAAAGTCCTGGCTTCGCGCACGAGGCAGACCGTAAACCTCTTCTTCATGCGACCTGTGTTACTACATGTCAGTGATCTCCCGGGGAAAATGCACACCCAGATTACACCGCCCTGTTTACATCGCGGGTGTCGATTAACCAGTCGTAGAAGAGCTATTCCGCTTCCGCCGCTTAGTGTTTGAAAATAAAGAGAGGTAAAATACTTGAGATCCAACGCGTCACTGCGGTTAAAGTTACTTCAACTTTCTCTAGCCGAATGGCAGGTTGTGTGTGGCATGCCTGAGTAGTACCCCAAACGTGTCGTCGCATACACTTTTGGGCGAGATTTTAAACAACTAAATCAGTGTCTTACCCAGGGCATAAAGGCTTCTACTAAAACCAGTGCAGACATTCAAGCTTTGTAGAGCGTGAACTTTGGTGTCTCTATTCAGACAGTCAGCCGCATCCAGCTTCGAGTTTCCAAGGCCCATGGGACTTTAAAAGTCCGCTGGGTCATCGTTTTCCGTATACTTGCGTTTTCAACACGTCCATGTTGGATCAGCAGGTCTGTTGCGCTCTTCCGAGAATGTACTTACTTGCTCGTTTGCGTGGGTCATATCAACAAGAGGCCAAACGCCAACAAAAACCCAGGCCGAAGTCTTTTTAATGCACTGGATTGCTACGTTCATATGTCCGGCCACAGTTACACGTGACCGCAGTTCACATTTCAAGAGTGCTTTTTGGCCCCCTCAAAGGTTGGGCACGAGGCGCGGGCATATAAAAGCCTGTCACCTAACGATATGGTAGAACGATATGTTGGCGTTAAGTGTTAACACCAGTCTCACGGAGCTGAGGGAGATTGAGGTAATAGTATCCAAGCTTACTTTGAACTCCGCTCTTAGATTAGTTTCCTACTCAATAGCACGAAAGACGCCAACAGCTATGCCTCCACGTTAACCAATGACGCGCAACTAGCGCTTACCTGAGGCCAGTGAACAAAACACAGTCATTTACATGCGTCCAAGCCTTAATGGTTGCGCGCGAGTTTTTTCAGAACAAATGGACATGTCAGTTAACATCTGCACACTCCGGCCTACACGAGGGGGTGTGTTGTTCTAATAAAGCTTTCTTAATAGATTACAAAGTTTAAAAACCCTTACCATAAACCGTCCGAAGCTAGGCTTCCTGGAGGGAACAAGCCAACCAGCGCTTTACCAACCGAATCCTTAAATTACTATCGTCACACCCCATAAGCCCTGGTCTATGGGTTCACTGGAAACAAACCCTTTATGATAACCAGCCCGCAGTTAACAAACTCCTCAAAATGCCAGCCATGGCGGATCAGTAATAAAGCCCGTGCAGTTCTTAGATGCTGCACATATTATCCCGCAGTCTTCCTATTTTATGTCAAATGAGATTTGTTTTGAAAGTTAAAAGTTAGACTTAAAAAGATAAAAGAGTTAAAGTAACACCCCGGGAAAGATTTTGCACATCTGATCCTCTGCGCCCTTCATAACTGACCCCGGTGCTGAACACCAAAAGAAACCAGAACCGTGGCGCTGGAGTATCACTGGTTCACAAGTTCAGGGATCATCCCACTCCCAAGTCCATTAACACCGTCTGTACTATCTTATTCACTCAAACAAACTGGCAATGAACTCCACTGTGAGATCCTGTCGCTCGCTTTGAAGCCGCGGGGTTTAGTGTTTGGTAGCCCACAATGAGAGTTTCCCAATATCCCCATCTGATTGACCATCGCCCCTATGCTAATATGTGCAGCGGTGCTCTATATCACGAAAACGATTTTATTGATGCTCGCTTCTCTTCCTGCCGCTCTAGATGTAGATGCACGTGCGAGAAGTCACCCGCTGGACATAAAAGTAGCCTTGCCCGGCTGTGACCTTCTATATGTACGTTTCGCGCGCGCGGAACTTGCGTCAAACTTACTCGGCGTGGCCACATTCCGGTCTTCGCATGTGGTCCTGTAACAAACCGTTACTGGCTGGGTGTCCTGGTGGCGTTTATTTGGTACTTTTCATTGATGCAATTTGACTGAATACAAATATACTGCACCCTATCCAGAGAACAAAATCCGTCATCAGACATAAGGACTGGGCACTGTTCACACGCGTACCTTCCTTCACGTTGTCCATTCCTCAAACCTGATGATAGTCAATCAAAATGACGCTCCAGAACTGTAGGATAATTAGCGACGTCAGTCGTTTGAGACAAGTTGCGGGTCATCATCTTACAGATGTAATTCTTTGGGTAAGGGACACGGTGGAACCTTCGCTCAGCCATGAAGCGTAAGAGAAAGCCACTCTAACTGAGAGTTCCGCCGGTAAAAATCAGAGCACCTGACAGTTCCTGCTGGGGTTTGGGCTTGGGAATAGAAAGTATTGAGAGCCGCGTAGGAAAGCGCAGTTCAGCGACTACTAGTCGCCAACAGAATTGCAGCATTAACTGCTCCAAAGTCATTTACTTCCTTTAACTATGCAGCCCTCAGATGTCCCTCAGAATGAACCCAGAAAATTCCGATGGCATCATATCAAGATACGGCGAGTATCTCGGTGCTGAGTAATCTTCCGTCCTCCGAGGCTTCAATTACAAAGGCAAATGATGATACAGCAGCTGTCTTGGCCAGAGTTACCGCGCCGTCGCAGCAGGTAGCAGCCGAAAGTGATCGGCTGCCAGTTTGGCACGCGCCTCGTGGAAGCAGGAGCAACTGCCCTTTATTGAAACGACTCATTTTATCATCACCGGGGGAATGTCGCGAGAACCGCAACCGCTTTGGAGGGTTAGATAAAACGAGGTTCATAGTGCTTGTTTCCTCGTGCGACACGGGGAAACTAGTTTCTGATTCGTGGTTGCGACCATCGAAACCACTTGGGCTACCAGTTTCTGCCTTCTCAATGCCAGGAATTTCAAAATAAAGCGTTTATTCCCTAGTTTCCGAGGTTGGTATACTTCCTCGTAAACACGGTAATATGACTACTCCGAGGTTAGGGATGTCACAAGCTACTTTTGAACACGTTTTCATCATACTTGCTTCAGGCTTCAGTAATGCAGTTTGTTAGGTACTCGTCGTAGCCGACGTCACTTACACCGCCACTAATACAAAATTCTGACAGCCGTTTGCCTTACTGGTCGATGCATGGTCCGAGAAAATAGTTGACGTTCAGATGTCCCTGACTGTGATATGATCGTACGCTAATGTGAGTAGAATCACACCTCGGTACACCAAGCCACCATCTCAACGGCCATGAAATAATGCATTTTCTTTCTGCTCAAAAATATCTCAACACGCGGGTCACTGGAAAAGCAACCAACAATATACATGCAACAGGATCCTCAATTTCCTGTCAGCCACTTTGCCTAGCTTTAGACCAGTTTGGTCTAGCCACGGTAAAACGCTTATGCTTCAAGACTATTATGCGTGCTTTCAGTGCTCCATGGGCCTATATTGACAAGGATTCCAAATCCATTAGCAGCTGCCCACCAGCGGGAACTACATAGCGCTTGCCAGGGTCATCGCTCCTGACAGATGACCTATCCCTCCTATACAGGATCTCAACTCGTCGCACATCTGTAGCTTTTTTATCTGCATGCATTTGCTGCTGGATTACAATCATATTTCCGTAGGGCAGACACACCTCCCAAAATCAGCGTTGGCCACGACTTGTTTCTCTTTCCGCCTCATAAGAATAATTTTTAGCGCAGTAGTTTGTCGCGCAAACTCCAAATTTCATGCAGGAACCCACGCAATGTTATAAGGTACGTGCTGGATATCATAAAATTGGCTGTTAGAGTTACGAAATAGTTTCCCCTTACGCACGCATATGACTCACGCCATCACAGGAGATCTAGATTTATCCTTGTATGGTAATTCTCACCTAGCTCATCAGACCTTGCCTAATTCCCTCATTGCCGCCGCCTCTGCAAACATAACGTAGATCACATCCTCAGCACGACGCCCAGCAAGCACAGTTAACATTAAGGGCCCTACATGCCTCACATTCCTCAATCTGGCCCCATCCAGGGCCATGTAGAAATCACCAAATTGCATCGTGGAATTGCTCATGAATCCCCGCAAGATAACTCCTGACTTTCCTCTCTTGTCTGCGTGCCCTAACTGCCATCCGGAATACCCCAGATCGTTCGTCTTTCCTTCTTCCCTATGTTCATACACGCCATCCATTATTCACTCGAAATTTCAATCCTTGTGTATCAACTGGCTCTAGGAAGTGCAAACTAGGCAATCGGACCTTGGTGCCATCGCCCAAAAACACCCGCGTGGTTCCGCTAGAATCATGTCTTTCGACCCTGGCCAGGCCGCCGCTCATATGCTACCACAAACGGACATCGTTTACTATCAGTCGAAGCGGAAAGCCATTTAGGTGCCGCTCTGGAAACTGGTGCTTGCATCTGGGCCCCCGTCAAAGTCCTAATGGCTCCGAAACACATTGCACCTTTCTTCCAAGCCTAGGGGATAGGAGAATAAAGGGAACGTTCCAAGCTTAACCCTCACACAAACATCTAAGGATTCCGTGGTCCACCTCCGGAGTGTACAACTATTGTGCGGAAAGTATGCACCGTTATTTACGGGTAATTCACGCAGACCGCCTCTATCGTTCGGTGTCCCATTGAGCTGCGGCAGTCTACCTGTCTATTTGGACAATCCACTGCCGAAAAAACCCATAGACACCATATGATCAGCAAAGCTTACCGATCTACGCACTTAAAACCGCTAAGCTGCCCCCAGCCAACCACATATTTCTTCTACACTGGTCTTTATAGAATACAAACGCTTTTTCTTCTCCACACCATCGGAGTCCGGTATGCCTTCGGTTATTGCTGCTTCCCCATGTCCCAAACCTGACTTCATTTTCCTCACCGTTTTTCGTCCTAATATGTTCTTGATCAGTAATGGTCTTTGCTTCATTTCGGACAATCGTGGTTTCTCCTTCTCACACCAACTTATCTTTTCTCATTGCCCGTGACTGTTGGAACTACCTCACAAATTATCTCGCAGATCTTGAATACTGTTGGATCCGCCCCATCAGTCAGTTCAACTGTGGGATTTTTTCTGAAATCCTCAGTCGGTGCCTATCAATTCACTGTCACACTTAGTCCAACTATTTTTTTCCCGGAATAAATTCCCCCTTTGTCCAAGCATCGAGTTTCCTATCTTTGTTCTACCCCATGATGCATTAATGCAAAAACCCAAACTGCCCTTGCTTTTTGCTGTCGTTTCGATGTGATGTAGGTTTCCGTGATTTTTCTTCCACAAACAACGGTGTTCTCACAAACGTCTGCAGAGTGAAGTCGTTTTTATTCTTCATTCACTCTTGTTTACTGTTTTTTATTGCTGCCAGCACTCAGCCCGGTTTTCATGTATGTTTCGTAGTCACATTTTGATCGTGCCTCAGCGCATGCTTCGTCTTAATCGAGGAATATGCGTTTTATTAACGTCATTATTATTATCTTAGTTACAGATCACTCAGAGTAGGTGCACTAGCACCTGAGCGTTCTTTTCAACGACCTCAGCGATCATTGTGTCACAATTGCCGCTTTTAAATATGAGTTTGGACAGCCGTGTGCCACATTCTAAGGACGCATTATCCCGCCCCAGGTATTTTTCCTCTCCTGTATTGGGTAATCTCCGTTTTATTCAACCAAATGACTCGCCGGTACAGACGATTACTACAGATTTCCAGCCTGGTTAATTTCTTTCGTCAATTCATCCTCAATATCGCAAAAGTCATTCCCACTTCACGAAAATCCTTTGGGTTGGTAGATCGAAGGTCACGCCTACTGAAATCGGACAGTCGACGTCCACCTCAGTAAAACAGCTATCACGAAAATAGGGCTGCTTACACATTTCCATGTAGCCGATAATCAGTGTCTCAGATACAGCTGTCAGTGCCATACTCCCACAGGATGCGGAAAGTTCTTGGAAGCCCTTGACATTCTTTCCCGGGCAGTTTCATTAGCCTGCACCTAGGTGTATCACGTTTGGCAGAGGGTTGCTAGCTCTCTGCTTTGTCAAATGGCGATTTGAACAATGCTAAAAGTGTTGCAAAGCTCGAAAACCGGAAGGTAGACTTCTGCTTTTCCTAAGCACTAGATCTTCAATAGATGTTATCTGTCTGTTGTATCCAAATTGCACCAACTATAGTAAGAAAAACCAAGTGTAGCAAAAAAAAATTTACATAGTTAAAATGAAATGGATTATTTTTGCTTATAGTAATGAAACTTACTCATCGTCTTGCCGTAAAGCCGGTCCCGCGCCGCCTATCGACATTCTCATGCGGCGTTTTTGCTCAGATTATCCACTTGGGTAATCAATGCGTACAGCAGCCGTATTAATCGCTGACCTGGGCAACGTTTATGGTTAGTCAATTCGGACCACCTTTACAGAAGGGTTGCCTATCTTAGGCACTTACGGCCAACGCATGATCCATGTTCAGTATTCATCTGAACCATCTCAAAAGCAACTGGCCAATTAGACTTTCTCAAAGTTCACTGTGGACACTGAATGTCCAGTAAGCAGACAAACCCTTCGCTAGCGCAAAATCCCGTATGCATTGAGTTCTTTTGCCTTTGACACCCACCATCAAATAGGACGCAATAGCGCTGGCTTGAGGAAGGCGCTCGAAGAGTGACCCTAAAAATTTTCTTCTATCTAACTGCAATACCGCAGTTAACTAGCGTCCCCATTCGACAGCTTGGGGATTTGAGCCAGCCATCGAATGAGAAAGTTGCATTGTATATAGTGTGATACCTAAGTAGCACTGTTTTCATAGTGCACGAGGTGGCAAGCCAAAGCGGAGAGGTTCTTGGTGGTTCAAGTGACTCGAAATTGAGGACTCTAAACAGTGCGGCAAGTGTTGCACCAAACAGATCTCGCTTGCAATAAAATGAACGCAACCAGACTTGTTCCATGATAGATATCGAACGTCAAGGTAGATCTTTGGGGAAATAGTGTCCAAGACTAGTGAGTTTTCCTTGAATGGTCTACGAAACTGCGAGAAGCTATCTGGAGAGTCTCGGTCAGTCGGAGGGGGGTTCTAGAGCTATAGTCCCTGGTTCTGTGGAAGCTCTGAACAGATATTATTGCGTGATATTCACCGCAGTCACATTTATCTACTCTTGGCGCAGCTGTCGTTGGCACACCCCAGAATTTACCGTCTTAATGTGCGGATTTTGTCTCGAAGCATAGTGATGAACATGAGATCCCCTTTTTCCTAGCAGGCTGTCTAAAATGTCATACAGGCCCTCTGGATGTTGTTGATGCGAACCCGGCTAGTCCTCTAAATCCTGGCTCCTTCCTCTTCTGGGCTAGTGTGTGTTTACGTTCTCAGCGCACTTTATTTGCAAGTGATACGGTAGCTATTTAAATTGCCGCTAAATTGTGGCAAGCGAATTAAGATCGGCAGGTTACTCCATCTGCATCAGGATAACCTCGCAGCTTTCAATACGTATACCAGCCCGCCTGACGGCGCAGTTCCGTCTAGATACAAATTATGTGGCGTCAATCAAAGACTGCCAGACTGTACGATTTTCCTGAAGGCACCTCTGGGGCAGCACCGGCGAATAAAAATAAAACACCGGGGATTGCCTCATTTACCTGAACACAGCACAGCACAAGCAGTTTTCGGATAAAACATCGTGGCACTCAAAAGGGCTGCCCAGGAGGGTACTAAAAATTGCTTCGCACTGCGAAGTTAGCGCCCGCCCAAGGTAATCCAAAGACCAGTGTATCTCACTCAATTTCTTAGACCAGCCAAAAATAAGTTCGTTCAGGCGCAGTCGCCGTGAGAGTAGTCGCCATTACCGGGTTGTTGCAACCGCTTGCCTCTGTTGACGGTGAGCCAGATACAATTTGGATGAGTGAAAAATTTGGGCAAACACAAACTTTTAAAGACTCCAAGCAGCGAGCAACATAGGCGAGACGCCGATCGTGGCTGGACAACAACGGACGGAACGAAACCAACATTTGCGTTTACACTGGTCGACTTGCCGATGACAGCCCCAAAATCCCTTGATGCGGTTTCGTTCGGGTGGCCACACCTTCGAGGCATACGCCTGGTCAAACTGGAAAACAAAGTGCAGGCTTGTTACTCCATTGCAATGTGCCGGAGGCATACAGCTGTGGATCAGAGTCAGCGATCGCCAGTCGCCGCACGAAATATGCACGGCACTAAGTTGGACAATCTATGGCCCATCAAGTGAAACGGGCCTGGTCAAATACGTCACTGATGGGCTGGAAAGTACAGGGGAACAACTGAACCAGCCGTGCGATCAGGCATTTCGTGACATGGGGTATGATCGACCCATGCATTTAGAGAAAACATTGTAGCACAAGAAAAAGAGCTAAGTGGGAAGTCAGCCGTTTGATGTGCCAGTGCAGTGGCCTCCGCAAGCAGAAATCTTTGTGAACAACAGAGCATACGCACCTCAGAAGTTTTTGCATATGAAGAAAAGATTATTGGTGCTGGCGGCTGTTGGAGCAACACTCCGGTCTATTGTCGCACGACAAAACCTCTGGGCATGCGGAACAGCTGGTCATGCCCATAGAGGGAGAAGTCTGTTGCTTGTTGAACCATGCGAATTTCAAAAAACTTTACGTAGCGTTTGAAAGTGCGGCCAATATTCAGGTAGTCGCATTTAGATTTTGACTATTGCAAGGGCCACATTCGACTAAACCATTGGCGGGGTTCTATGTCACCTTTGAGTAGGTAAAACTAAAGTGTCTGCCAACAAAATAGAAATTCTTTGCAGGTGAAGAGACCGGATTGCGTTAACTTTCTTGCTTGTGAGTCACTGGTGGAGCATAGGATGACGTTCCATCCAGTTGGTGCGGTATCGTTGCCCTTCTGTGCAAATCATGCATTGCAAAAGACGGCAGCAATGAGCAGAGTCAAATAAAGGAAGCAAACTGAATGACGTTACCAACAAGGTTTACGTTGAAGAGTTCCACAGTTCTTTTGGGGAGGAGGACACGGCCAAAGAACACGTGATGGGCTCGACGAATCTCCCAAAATGCGAAGGTTTTCATCTTAAAAGTAGGTATCCAGCAATCCCGGAATCTTAGAACACATCTTGAAAAACAAAATACCGAAGATAATTCGTACTTCACACAAAAATCGAGCGCATTCACGGGATGGAGGGGGATGCTGGACCCGATGAGTTCGTTTTTAAGCTGAACTTTGCGAGCCGGCCAGTTACAAGTAGGTATATCCTATCATCCGTCCGCGGATTGTTTGTTTCTATGTGGTTGCTTCCCGGAAAGATGTTGTAGCAACTACTACGGGAGAAGAAAACTGGTTAGAATGACTCCACTGACCTCAAAGGTAAATTTTCGTGGAGGAATTTTTAACCTGTATTGCGGCATCATGGGGCACCTAAGTTCCAAGATGTCTGCTTCTAAACGACACAAAATAGGAGAGTTGTAATCGTCCTCAGGGAAATCGAAATTGGATGGTTTTGCCATTGTATATGGACGCTGGAGTAGAGGAGACGGCAATAAGGACGTTGGGATGTTGCTGGCCAAGGCTCGAGTCAGCATCGACCCGAAAACTGGAATTAGGTGCGGTGGTTTTGGCACCAAAGATGGCGCAAAATCCAAGATAGTTCAAATCCATTGGAAGGACTTCAACAGTATGGACGGGTTCAACGAGCAAGCTTCATTACATTCACAACGCCGAAGGCCTTTTTGGTAGTTTTAACGCAAAAGGCTCAAACTTATGCACGGTAAATAAAAGGCGGAAGAACGGACGCACATGAAATTGGCCGAAAATTCAGCTGACTCATGTCGCCAGAGGGGCAAACCCACAGCCGCTGGAAACATGAATCACCCTGCCTAATAAACACTGTCCCTGGAGCTAACTGGGCGACTAACTTGAGCCGGCGCTGAAAATAAAAGGCAGCCAAATGACAGTTGTTGTGGTCATCTCTGTGTCTTTTCCACATAATCTCTACATGTTCTCGTCGTGGACCTGCTTGTTAATGGCGTTGGTTTGGATGACGCGCCCCACAATGCAGCTTTTGGTGATGGATGGTGTTAGATGGCCCAGTAGAGCATCGGTGCTTTCACTCCAGGAGAGCTGCCTGTGAACCAAGTGCCCGTTGCGGTGAGCTGTAAACTGGAGCGGGCATTGCGCCAGTCAGTATTCCGGCTAGCCCGTGTCTATCATCTGTCAGCTACACGACGTGTTGTTTTATCCTGGACCTGTGGTCATGCAATCATCCAGTTAGCTAAATGCATCCTCACCTGCACCTACCGAGTCACTACTGCAATGCACATTTTGTGACCCTGAATACTTGCTTACATCATAGACAGGCTGACCCGGTAGCCTTAACGGTTACTAACAGTTGTGATATCGATGAGGATAAGCCAAATTATTGGGTAGTGTTGCACAAGTCAGGCCGCAGGCTTATTTCCAGAGGGCAGTGCGCGGACATCGGGGATAAGGTTGGGAGGGATGAATTTGCTTCTGAATATCTAACATTGTCCAGTTTGGTTCGTACGGATTGTCATGGGCTATGTAAGACATGGCTGAGGAAGGTTCTCCGAAAATCACCTTTTGTATCAGAATTCATAAGAGGAGTGCCGTGCAAATGTCTGTGACCCTTTGCCTTATGCTTAAATGTTGCAATTCCGACACTTGCTGTTTTGGGACCCGCACGAACCACATGCGCATTTCTATGCAGTGATATCAGCTCTCGGTCTGAGTCTTTCTGGTTGTATATTGACTAGGTTTATAGTCAAGTTTCGCAGAATTTAAGAATGGATTTTGTTTTAGTTTCCGGAGTCAAATTTGGATGCGCAATAATGAGAAGCTGCTTACTACTCCCTGGTCATCCTTGGCGGTTTTGTACTTGGATCTGTGGGACGTCATCTGTTTACCGTGCACGAAGGCCTTGCATTAGACGCTGCCCATTGTAGCTAACCTGCACTGAAACACCTTCAGTTTTACTGGCATCAGCATTGGCTATTCTCGCTTGAAACAGTTCCATGGTGGTGCCCTTGTCTTTTTGACAAACAAGTTTCAACCATTCACCTCAAAGAAACACAACCAATATGGGAATCAACCCGGTGAGGGACCATATCCCGAAGCTAGAATGAAACGCCACGGATCTCGCTATGAGAGCAACGGTAAACATGGACAGTTGTTTCAGTGTAGCAGATTGGAACACAGCACTCTCCGGTACTCTATTTCTGCCACGTTACATTGACAATGCAGTAGCGGGGTATAATACATTTGTGGCTTTCTTTGTGAAGATGGTTTGCGGACTGACAAATATATGACAAAGAAGGCTGGCAGTTCTGCCTAATCCAGCTGCTCCGGGGCGGAAAAACACTCGATGCATTATCCATGTAGATAAGTGACCACAATTTTCGTCGGATGAATTTGTGAAAGGGTTGTCGCTTCTGGTACCAGAATTCGCATGCAAAAAGTTAAAAATCTGCTTGCCCTGTTGGGACCACCTTACACTTTTAACACTAGCTTGGTTTGGTCAAAGTGGCCGTTTTTAGGACAATGTATAAGTACTAGATGTTAACGCTGAGAATTCAAGAAACTAGTGTAAACGTCCAAAAAATAATTAGTGCCGGGATTCAGTAGTCTGAGAGTACGAAATACGTACATTAGAGCCGCAGCATTTGTTCACCAACGGCGAGGTATTTGGGCATGGGTGGTCATCCAGCTCAAGGAGTTTAAATCTGCGGAACGCGAACTCCGCGCTAGTTTACAACTTGCTAAGAGCCAGAATGAGACGTAAGAAGGCCAGTGGAAGCTCAAGGCTAGTGACTCGATTATATTGCTTAATGAGCATTACCAAATTAAGCGATTATTCACATTACGGATTTAATATTTCAGTGTTGGCACATGATGAAAGACCACGGGGGAGAGAACCAGTTTGCGAATAGCATGGCACAAATTCTGGATAACTAATGGCAAAGACAGCGACAATGGAAATAGGTTCGCGCCGAGCTGCGAATAAACCTAGGTAATGACAGATTCCATTTATCGATGAACTAAATCGTGGCTGCATAAACCACTACACTGTATGCTGCCATTTTTGCTAAGGACCTGATTTCGCAGAATTCAGCAAATTTTGAACCTCGGTCGGACCTTACTGTGCCATGCTCGTGCTTTTGTTTACGTCACTCGTGTTTAAAAATTCGGTTCACGCCCTACACATTAAAACAAACATTGCATCTTGTTTTCTACCTTACGGAAGCCAATTTAGATGTGTAACGTTCAGAAGCCCCACAATTACAAGCAGACCTATCCGCTTCCCGTGTGACCGGTATGATTGATGGAATGTTGTTCGGCGCGCAGTGTTGGTGACACATTTCGAAACTAGGAGGGATCAAGAGCCAAGGTGATGAACTAAGTGTCCCAAACAAAATAAGATGCTGGAACATTAAATGGAGGGAGTCTTGATCAAGGCAGCTAGGCTGGCATAGTAGCAGCACCAAGTTTAAGTGCATTCTAGCGTTTTGCTGGTATGCTGTTATTCAACCAACAGGTTTTCGAGCAGGAAGTTTGAGGAAAGAAAAAGGAAATGAATAAAACAATAGACCTGTCGTCACAAAAAAAGACGCCAAAAAATTTGCGAAACCATTTGCAAACCCCGAAAGTACCATGGGAATTTTTTTCAAAAAGCGCCTAAAAGTATCGCACCCATCGCAATTTGAATTGAACTCAAGGTTTTGTAATCCGCCAAAGGTAGCTCAGAAACTGTTTCAGATTTTTATACTGCGGTCCTTTTCAGTCAATGTTCTGACTTGCGCACGGCCGAATCGTGTAGAGGGATCTGCTTCCTATTGATTTTGATCTTTGAAAGACAACCAGTTGACCTAAACCTTGTGAAGTGAGAGATGACCCGGATTCAGAATGGCGACAATTTCGCCGTTCGAATTATCAATCCAATTTGCAGAAGGCAAGTTGGTGTTCAAAAGTTAACTAACACCGCCCTTCAAAATATTCGAAAAGTTGGTTCTAAAGTTACGGGGTTCGGACAACGGTGTTTAGGACCACGAAAGCCTATGAGAAAACCGTCAACAGTTCGACTGGGTTCCAGAAACGAACCACGGATTACTGAATGGATTGAGCAGTTGCTATTGCGAATAAAATTTTGTGCCACTTCATTTTACTGCAGATTACTTGAAGCAATAAATGTATTTGCAAAAAAGACGAGTAAGTCATTACTACATGAATTTTGCAGTTAAATGTGCGCCGTTTTCTAGCACCGGAAAGGAAGGACTTTAGTTTCCTTCGAACGTCCTTTTGATCAACCTCTGAGTTCTGTTGTGCAGGAAGAAGTCAAGTATATTAAAGACCGGCATGCAGGTGCACCGTTAACTAGGGATTCATAAAATTTAGCGGACGACGATCCAGAGCAAGGGTTGATATGCATGATGCTAGCTAAAGGGGTTATTCTAATAATCTGCTCTGAACATTGCGAAGTGAGCTCTACAAATATTGGCGATCCGAGCAATGTATGAACTCAGCTCCTGCAAACAAGATGTGGAGCGAGACCGGTGACAACTTTATTGACACCTGACCTGGAAGACTGCAGATTTTCTCTCACATACAAAGAACAAGCCAGCGCAAGGCCTTTAAAAGCATTATTCCATCAGAATTACCTGACGATTTTTCTTGAAGCGCATATATGGTCTGCTTTCGTTGTTTTTCATATAAACCCAACCACCTCCGGGGCGAAATAACTTTTTCCATCCAACACAACAATGTCAAGTCCAGCGGGGAGCTATTGCTTCAACAACCAGTTTTAGGTCTGTTAGTTTACTGACGAAGATGGAATACTAGGCAGGGGTAGGCTTATTAAATTTGCTTAGCACCCCGATGCACGCAATTGTAGAAGCTAAGAGTTTACCTGTGTATTCGAATTATTGGGCGATGGCTTAGCCAATTAACAAAAAATGGATAGATGAAGTTAAATGCCTTCTGACCAGATACAATCTTAAAGTTTTGACCATCTGTTTCTACATCCACCAAGCTAACCTGGTTCCAATGTCCAGCAGCACTGCCTGTCCACCTGCAGGGCAGTTTTTAGGGTGACTGCAGCTAGGAAATTAATAAATCCGCGATGGCTATCTAAGGTTGTGTCAAATCACCATCGTGGAAGGAGAATCAGAAACCGATCAGTCTGCTGCTGTTGATTTTCAAGGTTGGGAAAGGGATCAGTCACTAGGCGGCAGCCACCAACTCTGTGTTGGTACCCTATCCGGAACTGAGCGTCACGGCTGGACAGTGGAGTTGTATTGCCCCAAGAAAATGACACCGTTCTTGGATGAAAGGCCGCGGGGCTCATTCTTTCCTACTCACTTGATTGCCGTTCCAATTTATTCACTTATTTTAAAGTTCTGGACATTTCACTCGCCTTATGGGCATATCATATGTGATATCTCAGTCATTTCATTATTCTCATCATCGTACATTTTGATATGGACAACTTCACCAAACGTCTAACACGATAAAATATTTATACTGAGATTGATCACCTCCGTCAAACCTCACACGAGCAATAACCCGCTATGCTATTCTAAATACCCCTCCGCGCAATTGCAACTAACTCCCAAGCCACGGCACTGTGTACAAACTGAGTCTTTTTCCTTCATGTACCTTGTAAACACGGTTGTACCACTTTGACGTATCTCCAAATAGAATATAATGTTCTTGCGAGGCACTTTATAATTTCCTTTACCTCCCTACTGTCCAACGCGGTCAATATCCTCAATTTGTATTAACTGCCGCCCTCACTTTTACTTGGCCAGGCTCACAAACACCAGCTTTATCCCGTTCACTTTACATGGCGCCGTGCTGGTCTGTCAGCTTTGTTTTCGTGTATGTGTGTGGGTACCACCTTCAGTCAGCTCATATTCCTGAACATTAGTTGTTTTCGAAGCCTATCAAGTCTGATTTCATCGGATATTCCAAATAATCCTACAAAGCACATTGGTAAATAACGCAGTGTGACGAACAAGCTCCTTTTCAGTCATTAGTAATCATGCGAACACAAAGTTATATGTGATTTGCTGCAAATAAGAAGGGAATCATAGGTAACAGGTCTAGTAATCAAAATAAGTCCACCGTTGTGTGTGCGTGTTTGTGTATGTGTGTGAAATGGATGGTGGTTGAAATACAGTTTGGGGTGAAGTGTTTCACACCGATGGCCCAGGTCTGTAAGGGATTCCATAGGTTTTCTGGGGTGCTGAGTGCAAACACACCCAAAAGATAGTGTGCCGGATTCCATGGTCTCATTCTGTGTATGCTCGTTCACCTGTTCCCGTGGGGCAGCGTACACTGGCCATACATCCAGACGCCCATCCGAACGGGTTGGCGAACACCACCCAGCTTGGTTAAACACAGGAATGATTAAAACTATCACCAGTGCTGTATGTTCACACTTGGTCGATTCCAACCACGTAGTGAATGTTGCTGAATCGTTCAGAATTATCTACAAGGTCCGAAGTAGGTCATGAAAAATGGTGAAGTTGCGGGTCTTATCTACAGCTGAGGCTGTGTACATTCATCTCTACGATCTCCCGTTGTGCCCAAAAGCAGTTCGTACAAACAATGAAGCTCCCCTGACCCACTCGGTACCCCCGAAAACCTACCGAATCCCTTACAAACCTGGGCCATCGGTGTGAAACACATCCCCCCAACCTATAAATTCGACCACCATCCGTTTCACACGCATACGCACACACGCACACACAATAGTGGACTCATTTTGATTATTAGACCTGTTACCTATCATTCCCTTCTTATTTGCAGCAAATCACATATAACTTTGTTTTGGCATGATTACGAATGACTGAAAAGGAGCTTGTTCGTCAAACTGTGGTAGTTTGTCGGATATCTATAAAGTTTCTGAATGCGTGGACAATTCAAAGACGAAACCGTTGGTAAGATGCTATAAAAACCTTCAGAACGTTCTTAATTCGGCCAACCACAGACATCTTCTGGGCAAGCTGCGATTCTGAATCCCTCACCGTCAAACAGTGAAGCAGTAGGTCAGTGCCTAAGGCATAGTAATTTCTGGGCAGGGGCAGAAGTTGCATCTCTTCACCGATCTTTGCATATTACGAGGGTGCAAAGGTTTAAAATTAGACCCACTTCTGTTAATGCACTTCGCAATTGCTCTAGCAATGGAGGTCAGCTCTACTTGCCTTCTCTTCTCAGGCGATGCTGAGAATGCGGAAGGTCGGATTCATATCATGACTTCTACGCTTAAGCGTGCGAGAATGCTGAATCACACTGCACCCCTCGGCTCGAAACTGCCAAGATTGGCATTAGGTAGCCCCCACTCCGTGGAGGAAACCCTTTGACTTTAGTGGTCCACGGCAGTTTGGCTTACGCGCACCAAACCTCTTGTGTTTTTCATTTGAATCAAAAGTGGTTTTCAGGCTATGTAACTCTCAATTTTCAAGTTTAGTTTACATGCACGAACCACTTATGAAATTTCACATTTGCCCATCTCCAAGGCTTTTGTCTCCATTTCATATTCCAGATGCATCCTCCTGTGATGCATTTTACAACCTAACCTCCAGAGGGGCAACATATTCCAGTTCATTGATTTTTGTTCTACTCCTCCACACCGGCCTTTTCCGTTCGTTTCATTCTTCCCAAAATTGCTTCCTCAATGAAGCCACCGTTCTTATGATGACCACCTGAGAACTCACCCGTGCAACATCCTTGAACCCGCCGTTATTCGCTTTGGTAGAAACCTTTTGTAACGTTATTTACCTAGTTGCCTGAATTTAGGACATTTTATGACTTATGAGCACGATGATCCTATACCCAGGAGTGCTTCTGGATTTAGGAGAGAAATGCACCCATTTATTAATTTATTTTAAGCCGATCTCAGCAGTTAGCCATGATAGAAGAGCCTTCTAATACAGTCAGACGCAGGCAGTTGCTATCTGCAGGGGGATTTACGGGTAGATTCCATAGTCAGGCGAAACCCTGGATTTACAAATACAGAATTTAAGGTGTGCGATTCAAGGATCCATCAGACTTTTGGCAAACTGTACCCCGGGAGCAAACAGGACACGAACTGCACCGTAGGAGCTGCGGAGAGCGGCGACGTAAAAGTAACGTTTCTCTTACTCATGGCGATTTTTGGATCGCTTGGGCACCTGCCTAAGTAAAGAAGTAGGCCATTCTCGAACGCGTCCAAATGCAGTTTACAAAATCAACCTCAGGATTTGGTTTTACCAAAAAAGGGTAGTCATCAAAATGCGGAACTCTTCTTTTCAGGGCAAACTGCTGAAAGATGTCTTAATGGGGACTTCCAGGATGCCAACTGACTAATCAATATCCATTGGTCTCAGTTCAGTCGGTGAATGATTTCAAAAGAAGGGGCTGACTAACAAAGCCCAGGAAACCGTTAGCTGTGAACGCGACACTACTCAATTTCTTCTAGTGTGTGGTAACCCAAGAGTGGCCTAGGCCTTCCTGAGTGTCTTCAATTTCACCACAGTAGAACAACTTTAGACAGGCTCCGACAAAATGTGAATCTAGCATTTCCGATTGTCACCTGACCATTTTACACATTTATCAACAAGTTTTCCACCATTTCGCCCCTTCGCTAGCATTATTGTTCTCACCTGTGTCCCCCTGAATGACAATCTATGAGAAGCTTGCGTCACAACGAGAGCATCGTGCCACATTGAAAAGGCGGACAGACTTTTGAATCTTCTCGAAGATTGTCTGAGGTAAGTTATGGTTTCAGCCCTTCAGTCATCTTGACTGAGGCTCTCTTATATCGACGACACAATCCCGAAGGGCGGAATTACACCGAATTCGTCGTATGTTGTTGCTCTTGGGCTCACCAGCATAATAACTTGGACTATCGCTGAGTCAGTTATCGAATGCAGTTATCTGACCTGACATGAGAATCAATATAATATTCGCGAAGGCGGTGGTAGGTGGTGCGGTTTGCATGTTTCAAACTCAGAAGAAAACAACAAGAAAAAAGGGCTGATGTGGCTCTAAGTCAAGTGAACATGCCAGCAAAAGTTAATACATGTACAAGGGTAACCACCAAGGCAGCTGAAATTTGTTGGCTTGATGAACGCAGTGTCTCGGTTGCGGCAAGGTGCTCCTCGCTGATGATCGTCTGCATCCACTTAGTAATAGATAGTACTCGCCAAAAGCACCTCCGACTCCGCTAGCGATCAGGGCAAACTTCTTTAAAGTTGATTGCCTTAAAATATGGAACCAACTTCCTGGTTCCCCGCGCTTACGCCCAAATTTAGCCCAGTTTGAAGCCTGCCTGGCAAGGCTACCATATGTCTGGCTTTTAACTGACCTGACGGGCCAAAGTTGCACTAGAAGTCGCCTACGAACACGAGTTAGAATTCTAGTTTATGGCCGATTCTTCTCCGCAATAACCACCCGGGATTCGCGGAATCTGGCTTCATTTTGTCATCCCCCATTACTGCACATCCACGCTAATATTTTTGACTTCCTCTCTTCTTTATAGTGAATGAATCCTCGTAACCATTGACATAGGTGACTAACCATTGAGCCTTCCTCAACGTGCACTGACCAAGATGTCAACCTATTACCAGATGGATCAATGCCCTCACCGAGCTCAATGAATTTAAACAACTTCAGCCTGTGCACTTCGTACTTCTCATGGCATTTCACCTTCTTTTCCGGCTTAGAGGCGTTGAACGTGCCCATCTTCGTGGCCGCAAACCTTTGATTGACTACAGGCAGTTACTGCAGTTTGGGCCTAGTTATTCACACTCGCCTAATGTTGCAGGTCCCTTGCAATTTTATATTAGTAGATGAATCCTAGAGGCTATTGACACCAAGGATTTATCGATCATACCATCCGTACTGCAGCCCTATCAAAAACGGAATATACGAAAAATAGATCAAATTGTGGTGTAGTCCAACATTTTCTCCTATTCCCAATCCATCAGTGGCGCAGAACAGAGTGACCATGACAACTGTAGAAAAACAACACCTAATACTCCGGAATGATTGGCAGCTCGTTCGCAGCTGAATTACTTGGCGCCATAATGACGACTGCAACGATACCTCTCTTGGTTCCAGAACGACCCCAGAAACCCCACCACATGAGCCCCCTTATTATCAACCAGGGCACCCATTCTATGTCTCACCGACAAACCCCCCAAGAGTTGGTCGAAGTTCCATTCGCCATACCCACTGCCCTCTGTCGCAAACCTTGACTTTTGCTTTGTTTTTTATTTTGTGGCGGTGGCATCCAAATTCAGAGATTGGTCATCACCACTAGACTCACAGCGAGAGCAATATTTGCAACCTGCCTCTAATTTTTCACTTGTACGGCCGACCCTATATCGAAGGATAACCGCAAGTTGGCAACGGACCAGACTACTTCCCTCTTTTGTTTCAGATCCCGCACCCAGGCCATACATGCTTTCACCGGCTACACCCTCCTAGGGTCGACCCCAAATCTATTAGACTCTCACCACTGCTAGGACGCTGCTAGCCAGATATAGCGCTGGAGTACTGGATCTTTCAACCCAAACCACTTTGGTGATTGCCTTGAATACCCTTATGTAGGTAGGACTTCATGACAGGGCAAAATCACGGCTACTACTGCAACTGGAATAGCTTGCACACCCCTCGGCTCCCCTCTCACACTGCGATCTAAGATCAACAACTGCGACCATAAGAACGGCAGCATAGAAGACATTCACGGTTAGTTCACTTAAGAACTATTTTCACTTTTCACACAATTATTCACTCTCCACCGCACCTCTCAGGCCAGTTTGCCTCCAACCGCAAGTGAATGCAATCAGCAGTTTGGCAAATCCCATATTCTCGCTTTGCATAGTGTTTCGTAAAAGCTCGTCCTCCATATAGTTTGGTATAATCTTGACAACAAACCTTTGAGTTTTTCACCAATTTTATCGGCCCCTTAATTTTGTTAAATGCACTATCTTATCCACTAAGCATGACGTTCCGTTTGATTTTGATTACTTTGCAAAGTGTGATCCTACTTTCCAGTATGCTTTCCGAGTAGTCTAAGTTTGCGCACATCCGAATATCCCGTTTGCCTTCTGTTACATGCATTTCTGTTAATCATCCCTTCGCAAATTTTCTCTTGTCTTGCGCATGCCTCTCAAATCGAGAAATATACATTACTATTTTTAATGCGCACACGAGACTGTGCTCCTGGGTGGAATGCACACTCAACAAGATCTGCAATAGACGACAATGCGGACAACCCGCCCAAGCCGAAGCCCGGAAAGCGTGCCACCGGACGTCAGTACGTTTACAACCATATCCACTGTGGCAGCTGAAAATTTTTCGCTTGATAATCCAGTGTGCTGACCGTGAGGCAGTGCTCTTTGATGAGGTGCATCCATGACTTAACCAGAAATAGGCAACGCAAAACGAGAACCACGTCAGCCGAAACGTGCAGCAGTAGAAGGAACGGGTGGTCTGTGTCTACTGGGGCTGCTGCTGGGCATGATGTCTCAATATTTGCCAATGCAGATGCGAGTCTGGAAAGGACATTATTTGCCGGGGATGGGGAGACAAAGGTTCTGAATTTATCGCCCGGACACGAACAGCGAGTTTTAAGGCGGCGAAGTAACCATTCTCGTCCGACGATGGGTCAACTACGTGTGTTCCAACATTAGATTATGCACCAGGTACGTTCAAGTATGCCTTCATGGCACAAATCCTCTCTGGGTAGATCTGCGTGGCTTGCGTGTATAGAGACCCAGGTGCTGACCAGGTGAAGGATACGATGTCCCTGAACGCTGTGAAAAATGTAGACAGAGAGGACAATAAGGCTCTCACCGTAAGAGGCTTCAACCTGAAACGAACAGAATGGGCTTTTGAGAGGTGGGCCTTCGTTGGGGTCGAACAAGGTCTCTCCGGTTGGTCGCGTAGGAAGTATAACAAGTGCAGGTCTGTTCATTCACCGTCACTAACAGCGTTTCAATCACACGCCAGGTAGAAGACGTCAAAACCCTTGTGTCTATTCCACTTACGCAAGTGATCACACGGCAGCAAAAATCACGGCGTGCTTACGTCAACCCACGGTTGTCCCGAAATTGAAAAAGAGCTTGAGCAATACAGAATTAGATAAGCTCCAAGCCAGAGCATTGGAGCTAATTCGTGATGTGGCACATGGGGCTCAGTTGGAGGAAAGAGGAATAATAACACAGGAATCTTTACAAACCCATCAGGATAAATTTGCACCTCAGAGATGTGAAAACCGCAAATTAAAGGAATCTTTGGGGCAGGCAATCATTACAAAGGCAATTATGGGAGAAAATAATGCTGGAGGACATTCAACAAGGCTGCGCAACCAGTAACAGTAAGTAAAGCTTAGGAATTGCTGATTCCAGATAAAAATCTCAGGTGTGAGCTTAAGTTGGTGCAAAATGCTGAGTGGCAATCGAAAATGCGCTGAATTTGCCTGCAATCAAAAAAGCTCATTAAAGAATGGTCACAGCCCATTGAAGATTAGGAGTCATCGCACCGCACATGATGAGAGCAAAGCTGGATCACCATTCAAGTACTTTGGTAGCGTTTGCAGGGTTGAAAGAAGTGACATTAAAGCTTCGGTGCTGTTAGCCCCATCAAAATTATTTGGACACCCGTTGCTGACGGGGAAAGACGTACGTAGACAGCTGGAGAGGTTGCATGAAAACAGTTCTCCTGATTAAATGATATCCACCTGATCATCATCAGGCCACTAGCGGGCATCGTCGCTCGCCGTGCAATATATTCCAGGCTAGTATGAACCAAGACGAAATACCGAACGATTGGAGCGGTGCAGCGGCATTACCGTTACATAAGGTAGTCCCGAAATCTCTCAGCCTTCGCCCCCTTCCATCCGCTCGCCCATCTAAACGAGTGTGGTCAACCACTGCTCCATCAGCCCAGAAAAGTAAACAATGCCTTCAGTTACGATGCCCACCCTCCTCCCACGTCCATTCCTCTTACCATTTTTATCTGCCATGGTACGCATATTAAAATAACTCATTTTTCTCGCTCAATATCCACTACCCCGTTCTACTTGCTGCGCCCATTAATAGCCTCAGCTGAAATAAATCCAGACTGCCACCTGCCGCTCGTTTTTTCACTTCGCATGCACGAGCTCACAGTTGGGTCGCACTAAGCGTCCACTATTGAGGCTGTGGTTCTCATTCGTCCCCTTCCTATACACCACAAAAAGTGACCCCAAAACCGCAAGTACGACTCCAGGCTGGAAAAAGGCTTTCCTGACCATGTTGAAAAAGGACCATGATATTACCGCGCAATGGATCGCCGATGACGCTTGGCCCTCTCCGCTGCGTGTCTGCTAGAATCTGGAGGCTGCCTTATACGATCCCCAACATCAAAGTACTCTGAGCAGACAAACATTTCCGACTATAGAGCTTGACAGTTAGATCTGCATGACCATGGCTAAAGCTCCCATCACATTACCAGTGAATATGAGAACGCTCACATATCAGTTCCGTATTTCAAATGTTTTCATAACTGCGAATATTCTCTCAAATCAACTCACGAGGCTATTCTTCCTCTCGAAGATACCAACAAATTGAACACCCATAGGAAAGAAGCTAAGTGATCCATCCCCATTCCATACTGGCTCACCAGCATTAGATATTTTATTCAACTTATCGTGTACAGTTCTTCATTTTCCTTCCTATCTTTCATTGATGTGTTCCGTCTCCATAACACCAAACAGTGATTCTCAATGAATATGCAAATTTTATGCGGTTCCCTGTTCTACCGGTAGGTTGATACTCATTTTCTTGGACGTGGAAACCGCCGTACAATGCCTGTCCTCTAGCATCCAAGCCCATTTTGACATTAATGATCCATTGTCCTCCTTCATTTTCCCCCAGTTGTTTCAGCCAGGTTTGGCAATTTTCATGCTCTTTTGTGTCACAAATTAAATTCTGTCAACATTATAGAGACTTTTTGATTTGTGAATACTTAAGTCGTATCTCGACATTTGGCACTCTCCCCCAAACGACATTTGAGTCAGGGATAGGCATTGGTGCCGAACGGTTTATTTTAATTTCCTGACAGCCACATATAAGCTTCACTAGTCTCTTTTTAATTTCACCTTTTATTCACGCCCTTTGGCGGGCCGTGTAATGCCGCTGTGCCGCCTGATAGTGCGACCAAGCTTGTTTCTCGATGTCTTCGAGAAGTATATCATTGCCATGACAGGTGCTGCAAATATCTACGGAAGTATATTTGGATAAGATGAACGATCATACGATCTATTGCTCTGCGAATTAGATTTCTTCTCGTTAGATAGGGTAAGACACTGTGGTGGATTAATGAATATTTTTAGGACTGTAAATGGCGTGTCGGTTTTTAGCCAAGACAACTTTTACCATCAAGGCCTAGATTCTGGCGCACATGGCTGCGCAAAAAGCTCGCGAAGACAACCTAGGCTGTTGGTTGGTCATGCCTCTTCACTAACAGGGCCGTAAATACATGAAACCCATTCTTTTGTGGCTTGGCAACCGTGAGCAACGTGGCTCTGTTTAAGTCGGGGTTGGATCGAAGTTGGAACGCGATGTATCCCGAGGTAAGACATCAAGGGTGGTGTTGGCAACCTTTCGATTGTGTATTCCACCTCCCTTGGATTGAACTACGAGAGCTTGCTACTCGATATTATCCCTCTTTCATTGTGATATGGAGCATTGTGACTTGCTTCCTTGAGCGAGGTCCATTGAATTTGATCTGAAAAATGTAGATGACCAATCGCAGTGCATACCATGGAACGAGCTCCAAACACCCAAATGGCGTGGGTCTTGAAAAAAAAAAGATTTTTCATGAGACAACTGCAATGAAATAAATTTGGGCGTCACATCAATGTGGGACGGACTACGGGACAGTGTTCTTCGATGTGGTGCATATGCCCCACAACCTGATATGGACAACACGAAAAGAGAACCGCGAGAGCCACAGCCCAATACGTGTCCCAGGCAGTACTCATCAAAATCCAATTTCGTATCCCACAAGTTGCTTGGTACGTCGAAATGGTGGCGTACACCCGGCCCGCCCCATAAGCTGTTCTGAGGTGAGTTGTCGGGCTGAAGGTCATTGTGTCGACTAGCCTGGGTGGATTTTGCGTGTCATGGAGGTCGTCGACGAAAATCCAACGGTCCAGACGAGGAAAAAACGGGATCCTGCTCTGTATAGGATTGAGTTAGGGCAGCTAACTGCTCACAACATCAAACAGCTACGTCTGATAAATCAAGTCGTCTTGCCGGTGTCCTATGCGGAAAAATTTTACTCTGACCTTCTGAAAAACAGCCACATGTGTCGCTTGGCTTACTTCAATGACATTGTCGTTGGTGCTGTTAGTTACAGGATTGACAATATTGCTACGAGGCCAGGAGAATACGTTTCCGAGGACTCCGTCTCAAATAGCCACTTTCTAAAGAAGTGCTACATCATGACCCTGGGCTGTTTAGCCCCTTACAGAGGACTCGGCATAGGGACTGTCATGCTAAAGCACGTTGTCAAATTCTGCAAAAAACACGGAGGAATAAAAAGCATCTACCTCCATGTCCACGTCGAAAACTCAGGTGCCGTCGCATTTTACAAGCACTTTGGTTTTGATATCACCGGTGAAGTGGAAGATTATTACAGATGTGTTGAGCCCAAAACAGCTTATATCCTGGAGAAACAGTTGGGTCAGTCTGACTATGAGGACCTTTCTTCTGATTCTGACTGATTTTGTGACGTATATTGTCAATATGATCCCGATTATTTTTGCACTAGTGGCCTTTTATTCGAAACAGCTCCCTAGGCAATGTGGAGGCAGCGTATTATTAACTTGAAGTTGACATTTTTTGGGCTTTAAACAAGACTAGTCGAGGGATGGCCCCAAACTTGGGGACATCGGGTTGTCGCGACTGTTTATTACGGGTGAGAAGTATGTGGCTTCCACGATGACGTGAGCAATGCAGAGAATAAGAATCGGATGTTGGGTGTTGGTCTAAGAAGTAATGTGTCTGCATTCGCAAACTTTGTTTGTAAGATCACGAGTTGGAACAGACAAGCACATGCCATACTGTCCTGTTTTCTTCTCATCCTTAGGATTTGAAAAAATGTAGGTAAAGGTTGACAGCTGATGTGTCAGCGGAGAACTTTCCGTACTTCTGTTTGCAAAACCGGAAAGAGTAATACACTGACAAACAATGGGTCCGGATGTATAACCAGAAGTGTGGAGATTAAGAATGGAATCACCGACCTGCGCAAGTTGAACTACAACGTGATTCTTCTCCAGTTGATTTTCTTCCTTAGTAGTGCTTCCGATGGCACTTAGTGTGTACACAGCCGTATATAAATAGTTGAAGTGCACGAGTGTTTCCTTACTGATTACGGAAGCAAGAATTGAGTTATCCAACCACCGGAACGCAAATGGGTGCGACGAATCTAGTGGACGAAACTAGTCAACATCATCTGTCTAGGTGCATTTAGCCCCTAGAATACTAATCTGATGCCGATGAAACTTGGATTGTAATTGTAGGACCTAATTAAAGAACCCGTCAAGTTTTGAATGCTCGCATTCACTGTCTAGAAGTTACGCGAATTCGAGGCCAAGCTCTCACCGGAATGGTCATCTGTACTAAGGTTAACTAAACTCAGACATTAGTGGAGAGCTACCATATCCCAGTATTTCAGTACACATTCGGCCGTGCTGTTCACATTAGTCCAGCATGAGTGACCACGGACGCTCGAAACTGGATCGTCTGACACGCAAAGGGGTAAGTGAGAGACCCCATTTGGATCTGGGCTTACGGGGGTGGGGTCTTCTATTCATGTTTATCAGATGTGGCATTTTTTATCACATGACGTGATGCAGTCTAAGGGAGGAAACTGCTGTAGAAATTCGAACTTTCGGGTTCAGTAAACGAGCACAGGAAGAGGACTGTTCGACAGAGTTGAAGGATTGGATGTGGGATGTCGAAAGAGAAAACGTTGGAATGGTAGATAGCTAATGCAACATTCTGTTCAGCTGTCTAATTGTAAGCTGGATAAATTCGTTAGATTTTCTGTACAGGTAGATGTTTGAACATATGTACCTGAAGTATTTCCGAAGCATTCAGGTTTATGATGACCAGAAGGACGTAAATCAAGAACTAAGACAACATTTTCTCTTCTATCCTGAAAATGAACATGACTGTACTGGGGGTACAAGCAAGCAGCCTCACTTCATCCGCGAGATGGTCATACTTCAATAATCTGGCACTGTAATGAAGACTTAGTAAGTCAAGTTTGTAGTGAAATTCCGGATGTCGACTTCCGATTATGCGGGTTGAGCCGCTCGTGGGATGTGACGTTTGCAATGCACAGTAATGACGGCACAGAATGAAGAACCTTCAACAGCACCTCTGCACACTGCGACACAGCAAAACTTGGACGTAGGTGTTATGGCTCTCCATATCGTTCCATTCATTTGTCCGACTTGTCGGTTTGCTTGTGGGTTATGCGGTGTGGTTCTGCTAGTTGCAGTGTCTTTTCCAGCAGGAAATGACCGAAGTTCTCCAAACATGAATGACGTGCCGCGATCACTGTTAACCTAGAGGCATACCGAATAGCCCAAACGTCACTTTGATGTGATGTGACGGTTTGTGTACCTGCATGACATCTCAAGCTGAAGATACAGTCATGCCTAAAAGGCCTGATAGTAGTCTTGTGGTCCTCCGGGTTGGGGGGTTGATTTGGGTTGGCAGCTATATCGGATAATTGAGTGGATAAATAATTGATCCCGGTAGATGGGCTTCCACCCAGCCACCCCCGCTGTCTCGCGGACAGGTTCTTGTTAGAACTACAGGCTTTGGTTGAAAACCACAACCATGCTCCTTAATGGTTGGACTCACTAGTAGTCTTCGTCTAAAAAACAGTGAAATCCATACTGCAACGGTCGTTGCGCAGGCTACTGAAAGCCGTGTTTTCTCTTGGCTCGAGCGGAGTGGGTATTGCTAAGTATGTGCCTACTCAGTTCCCGTTGCCTTGTGGGTATGACTTTAAAGTCACAGGACCCTTTTAGGATTTCTAAAGAGAAATACCCTTCTGTTGTATGGGGGTCGGGAAGCACCGATAGTCCGAATATCTTCAGCATCCTGTCTGTATAGAAACTTTCTAATTTCCGACTCTCCAATGCAAGTTGCCACGAAGAAATGGAGATCGAGATATTTATCTGATGGCTGCATCGAGACAAAGGGAGGAAATAGTTCGCAAGCATTACGTACATCTGTGTTCACTTCATTTGGGTGCCCTTAACATCCACACACTCATCCAACTAGAGCAATAAACTACCTCAGTTAGAACTTGAAAGTTTCAAGATAGACGTATATTGTGTCTCCGAAAAGCGCAAACAAGACCTACTTTCCATGGACACTTCGCAGACCAGTTGCGACCTCATTCTCTTGCTTTAATCTTCGCTTGTCAGATGATCCGATTTCGAGCGCTCACAATTATGCTGGCTTTGGGATCGCTCTGAGCATGCCAGCCGGGCGTGCGCTTAGACTGAATCTCAGTCGAAGACCGCTTATGTACAGTTCAGTTGGACGGTTCTGTAAGTGTGAATACTAGTTGATTGAAGCGCCGTTGTTTGGTCGTCATATCTATGTACCCAACCACTGACTGTAGCTTTCCCAAGATCAAAGGCTGGTTCTGCTGAGGAGTTATCTCGACTTATCCCAAGAGTGCCTTCCACGGGCGTTGTCTTCGTTGCCGGTGGTTTAAACCTCTCAAAGGGACACTTGACGAATGACGAACAGCACATCGGCGGCCGATTTCATGTCCCAGCCTATCGAAATGCCAACGGTGATCGTCTCGTTCAAGCTTGTTCTGGTCAAAGATTATTTCTAGTAAACGCCTATTGTTGTCATACAAAGCGATGTCGGCTTATCTGGCACCCTCCTTTGTCTTTACAGTGTTGGACTCAGATTGGTCATGTTGTTTGCGGTCACTGGTGGTCTAGATCAATCGAACACTGCCGATTATCCTGGTCTACATCCGTAGACTCAGACCATGCTTTAGTTCGTGCTCACTTTTGTT
>LUCM01006947.1:135843-169313 GCA_008360955.1 Fasciolopsis buskii
GACCAGCACTACTCAGTGCTCTCCACCGGAAGGGAATGCCTGTTCCGAGCATTGTACTCGCATACCTATGGTCGCGTGAGGCTATACGGTGAACTATCAAGTTCACTCGAAACGACTAGTGGCGTTCGACAAGGGTGTCCCATCTCTCCATTTCTGTTCGATTTCGTCGTGGACGAGGTGATGGGAGATGCTTTCAGAGGTCTCCGGGATGTAGGAGTCGAACTGGGAAGTGGAGGGAAGCTATGCGACCTAGATTACGCAGACGACGTCGTGTGCCTTTTCGAGTCTGTGGACCATGCACAACGGACACTAGATAGACTTTCGAAATCGGTTGCTCGGTTTGGCATGTGCTTTGCCCCTTCAAAGTGCAAAGTACTGTTACAGGACTGGACGACAGCAGCGCCGAACTTGATATTGGATAGAGAGGAAATAACGACTGTGGACCATTTCACCTGCGTTCGTATCTGCGTGTCCAACGACGGTAGCTCGGGAGTGGAGGTAAACACGCGTATATCCGAGGCTCGGGCAGCTTACGCTGGATTGAAGCACTTGTGGTGCCGGCCTGATATTTCACTAAAATTGAAAGGTCATGTATGTTGTGCCGCAGTGTGTTCAGTTCTGTTGTACGGTTGCGAGACGTGGAGTATTCATGTGGGCAATGTTCGTCGGTTGGAGGTTTTCGACAACCGATGTTTACGTAGTATGGCTAGGATTGGATGGAATGACCGGATGAGTAATATAGAGGTTAGGAATCTGGTATTGGGTGCCACTTCTGAGAACAGCTTGTTTCATCGCATGAAACTTAGTAGACTACGATGGTTGGTCATGTGTTGCGTATGACGAACACTCGTCTGCATACCGTGCCCTATTTTGTGTTCCTCCCAATGAATGGAAGAAGCCATATGGAGGCCAACAGATGACGTGGCAAAGAGGAATGAGAAAATGTATAGCGAACTTAAGGAGAGTAGGTGTCTTGCGTCTTCGTGGTTGGGGTCCGAAAGACTCGTTGACTTTGCTGGCTGGAGACATTGAAGGATATGTCAGTGATCCGTGCACAATGGCGATCATGTTGTAATTTTCTGTCGAATCAGAATGATCGGAAATGTGCGTTTGTGCAGTTAGATTGTGTTGGCTGGAAGAGCAGCTTCTTACGTTTTCCCGCCTGTGTAGGTCCACTCTCTTCCACCTGGATATTCACTCTTTTTATAGAAACGTGTAACTCTGGGAAAAGGCAGCAGTCAGTGAAGCTTGCCTTGCTGTTTAACGCAGAACGATGGCGATGACGACGAGTATTTCCATTTATTTTTCCCTTAGCTGTGTTTGAACACAAACTTGTCAACAGTCACTTTTTATTTGAGTAAATTATTCTCAACTTTGGTATGCCTCTTTATATCCATTTCGATCCTGGATCAGCGGTTATGTCTGGCAAGCTTGAGCGTGGCTACATCATACAACCTTAGTTTAACAGCTAAACGAGATACAGGAGGAAGCGTCGAATTGGCACTATGAGCTTAGCTATCACTCAGTGGGAGTCGGCTCTCTTGGAGAGGCTACATCCAAAAAGATCTCTTCTGGTTAGCGCCACATCGAATGGCGACCTTGTAAAGTTGGGCCGTGTCACAAGTTTGACCTCACCCCGATAGATTTGATGCTGCGTTCTCAGTCAATAAATGCAATCCCCACGTCTTTCCGCTCCTCAATCCATGAAAATTGTTGGTCGCTGAACCTCTATGATTTCGCTCAATCGAATGAATTCGGTAGAGAAAGATTTGTTGATGTTCCTCTCGACCTTTTACATAAATACTGGCAAACAATTGAAAAGACAACGCAAGGCGGTTGAATTCAGCCTGATATGTGATGGTACTAGTTCCTGCTTCCGTGGACTTGTAAACTTCTCCTCGATTGCGGCTTTCTTCTGTCCGTTCATAATAGGATATTTGGTGAAAGGCTCTTTTCTCACTATCTTCCAATACCTATTCATATGATTGCCGACATCCATACCTATAAAACATACCTTACTTCTTCCATTCTGCGTTTCTATCACTCGTGAACCTCATTGGTGACGGGTGATCTACGGTTTAAAACTGAACACAAAATATTTCGCCTCAGGCATTCGTGAATAATAGATAGTCCGTCATGAGAAGGAACCTCATACCAGGCAAACAGATCTGCTCACCGAACAGTTTCAGACGTTGCAGGTTCATAGGTACCGTCAAATCCGTGTATCACTGAAATTCTTCATGCGTTGCTTAAGTTAAACCGTTCATCAACGCGAAAACTTGACTGATTTAGTGCGCAAGTATTTACTCACTCATCATTCTTAATCGGTTTCTTGTTATCTCTTTCCATCGATTTGTTTACGGACAAACAAGAAGGAGACCCATATGGGGCAATCGGGCTACCTGGAAAAAAACCCAGTATATCTTATTTACTCAGTCTTTTCCGTTAAATGAAATAATAAAAAGCTATCGATAAACCATCGTTTCGATTTCCTAATGAAAACTCTGAAGAACATAATCTAATATCTCAAGTGAGATTTTGCGACGAACTGAGAATTGATTAGTTATCAACCATAATCGTTTTGAACCTCGCCACAATCCAATGGGAAAACCTCATTTATTGCTGCTACTCTGCCTTATTTTAAGCTAAAATTCGGACAAAATAAGTGATTGAGGTCTGTTAAATAACCCCTTTATAACTTCACTTCATAGCGAATGATGTGCGTGGCATTGTGTGTATTCTGGTTACCTTCTATATACTTTATCCTAACCCAACAACAATCGAGTCCGTCTTCCATTGCATGATTCTTTTCGCTTTCCTCAGCACAATAGATAAATAGTGGTCCTACTTAGGTGGGAGGACCAAGGCGAATACCCACCACTCTCTACTGGGTTGTCTGGTCTTTGGTAATCAACTTAGGACAGGTGGCCAAACCATGGTCCTTAAGCAACCACGGACGGCTTACGAAGCATACTACTGTATGCTTCTTGGCATCTGCGGTGAAGTGGTATACTGGGCACCCAGGATACCTAGCCCAATCCGGAAGGGCATGTGGAATGAGTAATCAGTCACCAATCCCCCAGTGGGTGACTTGATCCTCGGATCCTCCTGTGACCTGTGGGTTAGACCACTTGATCAAAGGCTTGAAGTAAGGGCCCCAGAGTTAACCATCGACTTGCGCCTCGAGAACTAGCAGGGATCATTATGCACAACTACTAACCTTGCAACAGCTTGCTCAAGTTCTCGTTGCTACCTCACAGCATTATCTCCGCAGATGAACGAATGATGAAAAACAGTAGAAGATCGATGGCTAAATGGTAAGTTGAGGAACTATGCAGAAGAAGCAAGGTTTCGAATGCAAAAACGTGATTAGCTGCAGCACTGAGCCATTTCAATTGGCGTCCAACCATTGCTTCGAGGAATCTCATGGACCCAACCTGATAGTCTAACCGCACCAGTATACTGACTACAGCTTTCTTAATTTTTCCCCACGTCATCAACTGGCTTCTTTGAACCATCTTCAAACCACTACCTGTCTCGCAGAATATTGTACAACAAGGCAGTAGTTGTGAACGTGCGCAAAATATGTCCCAAGAACCAGAACCTTATGCCCAACTTCTGAGTTACTCAAGAAATTCCGCCACCATATTCTGCCAATAATGGGAAGACGATAGCGTTCAAAAACCGAGAGTTTTCGTAGATCATCCTCTCTCAACGGCCAAGTTTCGGAGCCGTAGAGTAATACGGACCTCACTGCTGCCGTGCATACTCAACCTTTGATCGATAACCGGATGTCACGCCAACGTCACGGATGCCCCAAATTGAAACCTACCACACGGGCCTTTTCTATGCATGAAAACACTTTATCTGATATACCACCACCAGCTGAGAAACAACTATCCAAACAAACAAACCTACCCACCTCACCCACTTCTCCTGCAAGAACAAGATTCAGCTTCCAACCAATCCAGGCCTGTAACAGCATTCTGCACTTCGAAGACAGAAAACATATACGGAACATACCCGCACCACCGTTCAGACAATCGAGGAATCTGGCAGGTCTTTTCGTGACACCAAAAGGAATACATCGTACCTGTTGCAAGTTTCCGCATACTTCAAAGGCAGCATAGATATTCTCATCTTCACGTATTGGAAATTAGTAATACGCGCTTCGCAAATCAAGTGTATTGTACGGCTGTATTGTAAGTATTTTCGTTACCTTGTCGTCTATTTGAGGTGTTGAGTGAGCATCCGAATAAGTGAACCGACTGATGGTTTGGCAGTAGTCGGTGACCGTGCGTTTATTGTCTTTCATTGATTGCGACTAATCCTTTGGTTCCCCGTGAAGACCTTGAAGTTTTGATTGCCTTCTTTGAACAGACCCTGAAATTCCTTACAGATAAAATCCTCATCTTTCGCTGAATGTCTTCTAGATTTGGCAGCGATTGGTTTGATGCCCAATAAGTGCTCAAAAAGCGGAGGACACATGCGCCCCGAAGCAGTAAAATCATAAAGGGACAGTGACGGTTTGTCTCCATCGAACAGAATGTGAAACAGAAGAAATACAACTACCCAAGAAACTAAACCTGCCCACCTCACCCACTTCTCCTGCAAAAACAAGATTCAGCTTCCAACCAATCCAGGCCTGTAACAGCATTCTGCACTTCGAAGACAGAAAACGTATCCCGAACATACCCGCACCACCGTTCAGACAATCGAGGAAAAATTGCAACTTACTTGTATCTTCACTCAGTAGCGCAAAACCGTCCGCATATTCCAGGTCAGACAGCTCCTCGTCTGGGCAAATAACAATGCCACTATTCTCACATAAGTATAAGGCTATTCCCGTAAACACCTCAATTACAAAATTGAAAAGAAAGAGTGAAACGGAGCAATCCTGACGAACATCAGTTTTCATTGTGAACTCGGATGAAACATCGTCGTACGCATGAGCTCGGCTTCCGCTGTTTGCATGGAAATTGGATGAATGAAATGAATTTCCTTGGCGCACTCTTAAATGAGAGGGAGCGCCGAAGAACTGCACGGTTGACTGAGTCGAACACCGTTTTCAAACCAAGAAAGACAGAAATCGTGGGTCTACGGAATGTGGCTGTTTTGAGATCTGTCGATAAGTGAAAATTTGGTCAACATAACCCTGACCGGGTGGGAAACCTAAGTGATTCTCACGCATGCACTTTTCGTGAATACTAGATAATCGGCGGAGGATAATGCCCACGAACAGTTTGGATGTGACGTTTACTAAACTAGTTCGTCTGCAATTTTCATATGAGGATCTGTCACCTTACTTGTGAATCGGCACAATCACCGATTCACACCAGTCCTTAGGAATATCTGCCCTTTCACAGATTGGTTTCAGGAGTTTTGTCAACTCTGATGGTAACACTTCGCCACCATCCTTGGAGAAGGACAACGGCAATCCATCCGACCCAGCTAGCCTATAACTTTCAAGAAAACCTGTCTTCCTCATCACCTCTATTTCGAATGGAGGACTAGTATCCAACTGCATTGGCTCACTTGCAGATATAACCGGAAGGCTCATTGTGGTCTTGGGCCAACTAAAATACTCCCGAGAGCGTTCTGTCCAATGCGTCACCCGACGGTCCTGAGGGTGAATTAGTATGCCGTCGGATTCTTTGATCACCTCGCTTACGCTCGGCTCCCGTGGACCAATAGTCCCAATCGGCCAGTACAGGTCGCAATTACTGCCGATAGCCACAGCCTTATATTCCTCTGTCCACCATTGTCCCCGGTCACTTCTCAGGCTCTTTGTCAGTTAACACCTTAGGGATTTACGGGTCTCATTGTATATTGGATCTGGGGGGGACGGATCAGCAAGCACCCACCATATTACCTGAAGTAGAGAATATCCATCGTTTCCGGCGTTTACATGGCAAGAATTCCTGCACAGCGGTTGCCACTGTACAAGACTTCTTCGACCTGCTCCCAGTGTTTGCTCGGATCCCGGGAATTTTGCTGATACAACAACCGCATTGAAAGCTCCAATTAGAACTGAAGTGGGAAATTATCATCTAGAAGTAGTTTTCCTGAACCCGTGTTTTCTATGCTTCTGTGACCACAGATTAGGCGCAAACAAAAGTGAGCACGAACTAAAGCATGGTCTGAGTCTACGGATGTAGACCAGGATAATCGGCAGTGTTCGATTGATCTAGACCACCAGTGACCGCAAACAACATGACCAATCTGAGTCCAACACTGTAAAGACAAAGGAGGGTGCCAGATAAGCCGACATCGCTTTGTATGACAACAATAGGCGTTTACTAGAAATAATCTTTGACCAGAACAAGCTTGAACGAGACGATCACCGTTGGCATTTCGATAGGCTGGGACATGAAATCGGCCTCCGATATGCCGTTCCGTTTCCGCTAAGTGATCTTGTGGGAAGGGTTTGGCTTAACTGATGGATCCAAAAAATTTCTTCGTCTTACACTAATGCTGCCAGCTAGATGTATCCATTGCGTTCCAGTTCTTTATGGTATCTTGCATGACACCCGCATGGTAATAATTGAAGTGAGAAACGACCCCTTAGAACATGATAGAGCCATTGGGGCGATGGGTGTTTTGCAGCTCCACCACCCTTTGGGACCCCCTCCTAGGACAGTGTTTCTTTAACCCAGCTCGGGAACTCGGAGAAGACGCATGCTCATCACCACCGGCACCAGACGAAGCAATGGGTAACGCGCTCCAGATTATTATGCAACGACCAGTGCGATGTGGAACTCATTGTTTCTGTTTTATTGATTGAGGTTTTTGGATGAATACTGCTAGATTCCGGCCACTAAGTAGAATAGTGATTAAAATTCCCAGCTAAAACCTTGAGTTCTAACAGAAGCATATCCGCAAGATAACGGGAGTTAATTGCCGTTCCACTGATTTTTCCGATTCAGCTGCCATCTCAAATCAAACGCCGGCGTGGAGGACTAGGAGACTACTTCGTCAGGCCCCGGCCGATTGACCTTCCAGGCATGCTTGGATTTTCTGCTTGAGATAAGCCACCCTGTGTAGTTCGTTGGGTCATACAGGCATGCGCGCCGTCACACCACTTAAGAGTGCGGCCTCATTGCGACGGCCCTTTGAAGTCAACTTAATTCGCATGAACTTTTAGAGGGCGCCTGTGATACAATCCCGAAAGTGTCTTCTCCCGGATTCTGAAACCGCAGTTGACGAAGTCCTTCCGGTCGACAGAATAGAGAAGACTCGAGTCAACAACGAGATGCGAGCAATGTATTGTATATATCATGGTACCGAAATAGCAACGATACCGCAATGCACGCGCAGGCAAATCATGAGAGAGAAATGCCGTGGTCGGATCGATTCGAAAGCGAAGACTCTCGAAAAGTGCAACACGAGTGGAAAAATGTAGGCCTCATGTGCGATAGAACAACCGCAACCAAACAAATGTGACAAAATTGATATCGAGAGAGCAAACGGTGTCCGAAAATGATCGGTTTTCTCCGAAAGATTGATGCCAGTACAAACTGATTCAGTTATTTTCCTGCCATCCAAAGAGGTCTACATTTGATTGACATATCTAGGGGAATAAAAACGGAAGCGGTCGGAAGGTGGCTTTCAAAGGTAAGGAATTAATATCCATTAAGCTGTGAAAGGGGCATTACCTTTAAGTTGACATAAGGAAGGTTCCCTATTCATATCCGTGATTTGGAAATTAAAAATTTTCACCGCTGAAACTTTATAATCTTATCGTCGTCACGAGACGCCTATATTGCTTGAAAGATAGAGGGAGATAGAACGTTTTACCATCGTCTAACTTTTTCAACAAGCCAAAATTGGAATATATTAAAATTTCTCGAGTGATTTTCCTAAAAGGACGGAAGATGGCCACCATCAAGATGTGACGAAAAATATCCGGTTCTTTGGCTGTCATTGAGATCACAAAAAACAAAGCGTCTATTGTAATGTGATAACATGGTTGCTAAATGGTGCTCGGTGAGCGGTGACATTCAATCAGTATGTCAGACTTTTCTTATGCGGCCAAAAATGACCTAGTTGATTAGGCTTTCATCCTCTTGATGGCTGGAATTGTGAATACTAGCTCCACCGGTCAATTCGACCGTAACTGTCGCCCGACTTAACACCAAGGCTGACGCATCCAGAGTTCATGTGGTTTCGTGCAGCTCAAAGATATGATGTCGAGTTTTAGGTCCTCCCACTATAACTGAGTGTTAGAGGTAAAAGGTGTACCCCTTAAACAATACTCATTTCTCAAACACATGATAATAGAAATTCAATGTAGTTCTGATTGGTATGCCTGGCAAAGTTCGATGAAATTATCCGTTGCTCGGAATGACGAACGGGGGGCATCCTCGTCGTGTGGGTCGTATTGCTCTTATATTGAGAATGGCAATTACTTCGGATTGAAACAACGCATTATCGCTAAGTGTTTCCAGATTAACCGAATGAGCATTCCAGTATGGAGCCAATAAAAATAACTAATCTTGTGGGGCAGTCTGACTTAATTGCAAATCTAAATCAACAGCTCGGTAAAGGCTATCGATTAGTTTCCCAATTTCGCTTAAAAATGACCAACTGGGGCAGGACGCGACAGAGGACAAGATTATGCCTGTTTTGTCTTTTCCGATTCAAAACAGGCGATTCCACGTTGATGCAAGTCATTTAAGAGCAAAACGACTATGATCATAAGACTGAATCTTGGCTGAACGCAAATTCGCGTCCTGAGGTTCCGGGTGAGGGAATGATTAGCGTTTCCGGTGGTTAACGGTAAACAAGATAGAATCACATGCACTGAAGAAGTGGCCACCGACAAGCATTGGCAATGACGAGGATGCGGCAGCTTTTCTCTTGACAAGCTGTATTTCCTTAATACACCAACAAAGTCCGCTGGCGGTACTAACTGGGCTCGACGTTTACTGAGGTCACTGAAATTTGTTTCCTTTCGTGACGTCGTACGTTAAGAGAGGTGTACAAGTCGAAATTTTCAGCCATCGAGGAAAGTAAGACACGTGGTCTGAAGTGGCCTAAAGGAGAATGAACGGAACTACGGTCACTGGCTTCCAAAGGCTTGTGACTGCGATTTCCCACTCTGCCTCCTTGCGGATCAGGTCTTTTGAGCAGACTTTCAGCGGGGTCTTACTTTGGTTTTGGGAGTTGGGTATTACAAAGGTCACAAAAGATCCGTGGATTAAATGGACAATCAAAGAGGCAGAGTCTGGAACAGTTGATATGAGTGATGAACCGTATAAACATGTCACTGTTTTGTTCTTTCTATCGTGTGGCTTTCCTTCCTCGTGACGGTTCAGATGGCCCTGCGATTGAAATCTGATTTACATAAATATATCTGCTTTTTCGTCAAAAGATTTGTCACAACGAGATTGCACATTAACGTGGTGTAACGCCTTGCGTGCCAGCGAGCTATACAGGATGGCTTATCTCAAGCCGAAGATCCAATCATGCCTGGAAGGCCAATGGATAAAGGCCTGACGAAGTACCCTACTGGTCCTTCAAGCCGGGGGTTGACTTGAGTTAGCACCTCAGTCGGGAAAACGAGTGGAAGAATAACTGATCCAATTAGATGGATTTTCATTCAGCTTTACGTACCCCGCTACATTTCGGTCAGGTTCTTGTCAGAACCAAAGGCTTTGGTTGAGAACCCTAATCGTTCTTCTGCTTAGCGGCTGGACTCCCTAGCAGTACCCGTCCATTATTCCCCAGGAGTTACACGCCTACAAATAATTCCATACTGCATCGGTCGTCGCGCAGGATAATCAGGACCGCGCTGCCTATTGCATCGAGCGCAGTTGGGGTGGGTAGTGATAAGTATGTTACTGCTTACAGTTCCCTCTCTTTTATTCAACCTGTCTCTTCTGTCTCCAATGCAGCCTGTTTGCCCCTTCTGCCTACCCATAGTATCTCCATTGATAACAGGCCCGATACTCGCAACGGTTTATTGTCAAGTAGTGTAGTAGGTGGGTTTCAGTCTGTTAGCTCACATTTTCTCAAGCCTCGTCAGCCTCTAAATCTCGGTTCCTTCGATGTGCACACTTTAATGCAGGCTGGCCAACAGGTGTGTTCGGCTCTGACAGTGGACTCGCTTTCTATTGGTCTGCTGCGTGAGTGAAACACGAATTCAGGATTCCAGTGGAGTAGAGTAATTCAACTGACTGCGCCTAATGTCTCGTCAAGATACTTCCTTCACACTTCAGGAGACGGAGCAGCTCAAGCTGTGGGTCAGCGCGGTGTAGGAATAGTCTTAAGTGAGAAGGCTGAAGCAGCCCTTTTAGACTAGATCCCAGTCAACAGTCGCTTGTGGGCCATGAAACTGCAGGGATCAGGGGGTGTCCGAAAAGATAGTGGTGTTAAGCGCAGTTTACTTGTTATCTCGGTATACGCTCCAACAGACTGCAGCAACGACATGGAGAAAGACGAATTTTACGATAACCTCGTCACTCTTGTTCGGAAGAGCAAACGCTCTGACACTGTAGTGGTAGCAGGTGGTTTTAATGCACAAGATGCGCCTTGCTTGCTCAGCGAACAGATAATAGGAAAAGACTTCTCCAATTTTGTGCAGACAATCGTTTATTCCTATCTAGTACGAATTTCCGACACAGTTCGCGTCGCACAGCGACCAGGCGTTCTAACTCGACGGGTACTCTGAGTCAGGTTGACCATATCGCAGTTAGCTACCGTTGCCGCGGTTCTATCCAGAACCGTAGATCGTAATGGACCACATATGTCGAATAGGACCATGCGTTAGTTTTGATGCGATTTTTGCTACAGCTCAATGGACGATGATTGTCATGAAATCCAGGTTTGTTTTTAAATTATTTTAAGCTGGTATAACTGGGATATGAAGAATCCGCCTTATCGTCAGCTTTCTTGTTCTGCTCACCAGTGGGAGAATAGAGTCGTAGCAAAATGGTTTCGATGAGAATAAACTGACTGGTTGGGAAAAGTACGGGTATATCTGAATAACAACTGTTTCCGCAGATAAAACAAATATGACTCGGGGAATGGTGTACACGAAAACATTACCAGTAAGAATACAGCCAATGTTTATCTTTATGTAGGGTACAACGAATGAGGTGGGAAGCTGAATGGAAGTGATGCTCAATGATGACCAGAAAATGGAACCGGATAGTTGGGCGACGACGAATCCCAAGTCATTCGACGGGAAAGAAGTTATGGTGATGTCAGAAATGTGCTCATAGAGAAGACATCCGAGGCGTCCCAAATGCATCCTAATCAGAAAATAATTCACAACAGACGATTCTTCAGTTGTCAAGCAATCGAGTTCCCTTGAAACCCAGCTCCAACGGGACTGGAAATGAACAAAGATTTATGTAACAGCTTTATTCAAATAGACAGGTCATTCCAGAAAGCACAAATCGACAATAAGTCTAACTTGCGAAGTCTTCAAATAAAAATGGAAATTCTCATGGAACGAGCGCTTGTACAATCAAATATGCAGTAAAAATGTAGGAAATAAACGGCAGTTCAATCATTCTCACTAGCCTACTCGAGAGCGACTGTCATGACTGTAACAGAACTGTGAACCACTGTGTTTCACTGTACCAGTTAGAGATATTGACGCGACGATCAGTATTGTGCGACTTCGGCCGCAATTCGGTGTTATCTTCTGTTGTTCTGACCAGGCTAGAATTTCGGTTGACAGCCGATGCGTGAACTGCATGCATTGACAATCTTCATCACTATTCCGAAAAACTAATTGGCATTGCAGTCGCTTGGCTATAGCAGATTTGTAATGAGGACTCACTGACTATTCACAGCACATCCGCTAAATTTGAGGGCTAAGTCGGGCGTTCTGAAATATTATGTGCGATTCAAAAAGTTCTGAATTTGGAAAAGAAGATTGTTCTTTATTGGCTGAACCTGAAAGAGGATTATTTCCTGATAGGAATGTGGATTTTCCAAGCCCACTGATGATTATTCTGTACATAGGCTTGAAAAATTTGCTTCTCAAGTACCTCCAACGAAAGAACTTTGGAAAGTCTCAAACTGCACTCACGATTGAGGGTTAAAAAATAGCCCATACGAAATTCCGCTCTGTGATCAGGGGTTCAGTTGTGAGACTTTAAACCGCCAACGATTGTTGCAACCTTCAGCGGAAATTAATCTTACTTCGTGAAATCAAACTCAAATACGTAAGAATGACTTGTGATTAGTTCCAAGAGCTATGCGAAGTTGTGAGCACCGCCGCACTGGTTTCAATTAATACCGGATACCGTAAACCATCTCTCGACTTCGGAAAATCGCCCAACGATAATGAAGTTCAAACTAGCGGGAATGAAGTAACAGGAATCATGTGACTTTACCAGTTGACTTGTTATTCACGCAATACGCAGTGCCACAAATGTGCTTAGGTTTTATCCAGTCCGTAACAACAAAGACTTGTTTAACTCAATGATTGGCTGAAAAATCCAGTTTATCTGCATCCTACTAATCTCTTGCTTTGGTTGACCCTAGTTTGAATTCTCTTTGCCATATAACACGTATTTTCATCGTTATACATTCTGTGCTAAATGCAGCATGGATATTTTTAGTACAGATTCTCTCAGTTCTAATAACGTTCTTCGCAGCGCCAGTCGAAAAGCATTACAATAAGCTCAGATGTTCACTTCTCGAGGTTGATCTAAACCCTTGATTTGAATAGGATGAATCGTACGCGCGTTTGATTGAACTCATCCTGATTCTTATCAACGTTATCTTTGGTGTCCAATTTTCTGTCGTTCCGAAGCTTCTATCTGAAGTGTCATTTTTCCCACTTTTTATGAAATTTCTTATTCTCCATCCCAGACTTCGTGAATCTGTAAGGAAGAGATCAGATGAACTAGTTTCAAGCGGATATTGGTGCCACTATATTCTTCAGTTCGGGTCACACCAGTGGTGACCACGCTGAAATATGATAATAAGATTCTCTGCACTTGTGCCTGTCACCGTATCACAGTGAATAAACTGTCAAAGCAAGTTAGTGGTTCGAATCTCAAACTAACTTTGCAGTTTCAAGTGATTTTCTAAAGTCGATCTGAAGTGTGCCATTTTTAAAGGTTCCATTTGATGAAAGGTCTCGCGAACTGACTACAGTCAATACACCACACGGTTTATATCAGTGTATTTTTCTACTTTTTGGTCTTGTCGTTTCTCTTACCATTTTCAGAGGCCGTCACTTTTTTTTACCGAGGTTCGCAAAGTTCATTCTCGTACCAAAATGACAGTTGTTCATGCTCCGTCCAAAGATTTGCATGATAAACGCTTACGTCTTCAACCAGACAGATCTCTTAAGCAGACTGTTACCACTAACGTTGATAAGTACGTTTTCTCTTCCTATACGATACCGTGTGTTATGACACGGTTATCACCTTGATCCTAACCGCTTTTCCCCGTTATACAATGCAGGCTTTCTGAAACCTCCTGATAGGCTAAATCCAATATTGGGTCCGATTCAACAATACTTCTGATTTAATCTGAAGAGTGCAGCTAGAGCTACACCGGAGTGGCCTACGGTAGACGAATATCGTTTGTGAGTTGTTAAATTTTGTCCTTAAGTACTTTGGTTCGTTCATTTCCCACGCTGAACCGTTATTGCAGACGCGTCGCTTACCGGTACCGGGGCCGTTTCAGCGACTCAGCAGATATTTACAAACCCCACGCGACATCTTGGAACGTTGTGGAACACCTATGGCTTTGTAGAAATGCTTGCGCGACACTCACTTCAAATAGCAACAGTTGATGAAGCTAAAGAGTTCACCCATGGTCCTCACTGAGCAGTATTTAAATCGTAAACTGCCATGGTTAACTGGGAACATTGCCTTATCTGCGAATTCTTACAATGCACAGCATATACACATTTCGCACGAATCTGCATAGATCTCATGTGTCATCGGAATCATGACGAAGGATAATCCGCGAAAAAGAAATAATGTGCAGAGATCACCACACATGCTTTTCTATTCTCCTCTGCATCGCCGGCTACCTATCAGGAGCCGATGATTCCTCCGTGGGCCCGATATTATCCGGATTCCCAGACTGTGGATCGTAAGGCTCAGTCCATCCTACACCTGTGTGCGATTTGATAGTATAAAATGCAACGTAGTCCTTTTGCTATTCTAAACCACTGTTACGTCACTTTGCATACGAGGAGGTACGCGAAAACCATTGATCCCTGGCGTGCAAATGATGACCTCTCAGTTTTGGAAAATAAACGCAGCGGCCTATATTGACTCCGCTCTTCGGCATGTAAAAGACAGATCGCTGCAGATTTCTGTAAGCACCATAAACTTGTACACAAATCTAGTCTCGAACAATCATCTTTGACTCGCAGAATAAGATCCACTCCTTGGCAAGATAGATGCACTCTTAATCAAAATCACGATCGACTTGAATTCGTAAGTAAAATCGAGCGCCTTTTGTGTTCAGTGCATGTTTCGCACTATATGATACATGGAACACCTCATGTCATCCTGAAAACCATACTAGAGCACAAACAAAATTCGTTTCCGCCGCTTTCTTGTTCCAGTGCGACGGAACTAATGCAACAGTTTGACGCAGTGCATGCAAAATACCTAAAGTTAAACGAAGCAATAACGAAAAGGTTTGCTATTCACCACCGAGAACGACCGTCGACCTGGAACTTATAAGTCATTCGAGAAACACTTAAATTAATTCACTGAGTGACGTCTGTGAATGCACAGAAGCAAGCCACCTATCGAATAAGTGTTGAGATATAACCAAGGATAAATTATAGATTTTTCCTTGCTAAATTTATCATGTCAGGTTTCCACTTTCCATATTCAGGTAATCTTACCCCAGAAAATAACATCAAACGGATTCCGCTAATCTTAGCTAAACTGACTCTATAATCTCTTATTTTCCCTGGATGTCACCTACGCAGATTCAGAAAGCCAGTTAAGAAAGGCCGATAGAGCATTGTCCGTCGAATTTTCAGTAGTCGGTGGACGCAAAGAAAATTTGTCGCCTGACCCGAGTAGATGAATAGAGAAGAGGAATACTCCATAAACACGAGATCCTTGAGCAGTCAAGGGGAACGGATAGCTATGGACGATAGACCATTCCCTATAGAGCGACAGATTACTGCCTGTACCGTCACTTTTGGAATACAGCTTGTGCTCGCAACCAGAGAAACTTGCTAACGACAATCGGACTGGAACTCGGACAGCACAAAAATCTTAGCAGAAATATCGGGTCCTTCAGAACTAAAATTTAAAAACGCAAGCTGAAATTAAGAAGGGTTTTCAAAATACAAATAAAAAACCGGCATTTTATTGGGGTTCATTCAGGTTGCAGACTGAATGGTTTGTGATTTGGTGGAAAAAACAGGAATTTATGAAATTATTAATCATGTGATATCAACACGTAAATAGCAATTAAGAAACCACGGCTGGTTTATCCCTGGTAGGAATCATGAGCGATGCATATCCACCGCGCCCGAACTGGGACGCGGACCCGAGACGAAGGCTCTTAGTCATTAAACTACCAGGAGGTCATTCAGCCGCTTACTGAACTTCACAACATAACGTTGCATCTGTCCGTTACCCAGCTGCACGACTACGGGCCGTTGGGACACAGCAATCGACTTCGCTGCTGGTAGTCTTAGTACAAGGCTTTGAGAATGATCAATAGAGCTTAAGTACAAGGTGTGTTAGTGGTAAGAGATTATACAGCTCATGACACGACTCATCATGTGATATCAACGCTCAACTCGCAGAACAGAGTAACCTAAGATCTACCGAGGGTATTTTCAACTAAATTGGATATGGATTTTCCCTTGGATAAATCTGTGTGTGAAACGGATCATGATGTTAACGAAAATGAGGGTGATGACAGAAAATTATCCGTCATGCGATTTAAGCATTGAATCCACCATTAAGAAACCACGGAAAAGTTGCGCAGCTGTTTCATTCTCGTTAGGAACTGCCAGTCATACGTATTCATCAGATCCGCACTGTGACGAGAACCCCGGACGGACGGTTGGAGAGCTGCTAATTTTGCCTACTCAGCTTAGTGGCAGAGGCGTTCGACTCAATGGTTCATCCCAGGTCCGAGTTTCGGTTCCGGTGTGGTGGATTTACACTGCTGATGATTCATAACAGGGATGAAATAGCTGTACAGTGCTCTCATGGTGGGTTGACCGTCAACATCACACGATGAATAATTTGACGTAACACAAAATCCTACCATTCACATTACAATAGATAAGTCACGGAGTAATTCAGTACTTCAGCCTACAGAATGAACGCCGTCAAACTTCGTGATCAGCTAATTATTGAGATCCTTAGTCGCTTTGTATTTTGTCTGCATACCGTACCAAAGAATTTATAGCATGGACCACAATCTGAGGTGCATGAATGGAAGTTCGGTAGGTGACCGCTCGACACACATATCTGGGGAATCCCCATCGTCGTCAAATGCCTAAGCAAATAACTGACGTTGCAGCAAATGTTATGGCGACCGGCGCATGGCTCAAAAAATGTAACTGAGCAGTTCTGTTCTAGGGAAGAAGAGTCAATTCAGGAAGTTGGACAGCACGAAAGCTGATTGAGTAAATCTATTTCTTGCAACTTCACCAAAACCAAGACGATTTCAACAGCCCCAGGGGTTCTTACTTAGCCTCAACTTAGGACAACGCATTGCCAATGTGATCGAATCAGCCAATTTACATGGTCAACAAGGATTAACACAATGAATGCAGTCTCCATGGGCGTGATCCCGTTTCGACAATTGCAAAGACCCTTGAGCCTTACTTTTCTTCTAAGAAATCCATGAATTCCAATGTCATTCTTATCTGAATAGTTTTTCTAACAAATATCGGATTGTCCCAAGGTTTTTAGAAGTGGCTGAAGTCAAATGCAGTGCCTACTTCCGAGACTGTCATCTACCACAATGGAAGCACCAACGACAATCGGTTTCCGCCAAATGAAAGAAATGCCTTGATTGTCTTATTTCTTCCGCCTATCGAGAATTTGTGATACTCCAGATCTAAGACACAAAGGCAAAATATATAACTTCAATGAAAACTGTCATTTACGATGGCTGTCTTTCAAAGGTTTCCGAAAATCGTTGAAATTACTGGTTTGTTGATCGTATTTTATTTCACTGCTAGGATATGATAAGCGCCCGGAAAATACCATTACTAAACAAGCCAATCTGCCTAGTAGAGAAGGTTTGGAACTTCCGCGTCAACAAAGCTCCTTCGTCAGACAAATTCACGTGAATCCTCCAGGGATTATAATTGACATAATCGAGTGCCACCCTTAAAAACTGGTGCGACCGAAGAAAAACTGTGGGACTGTCAGCCAGACTTGCGACGTAGAAGATAGATTGTGAAAGTATTTCCGCTTACAAATCTACTATACCGCAGACAGAAGCACAAGGCCATTGGGAAGTGACTGAGAAAAATAAGTGCATAATGATCACTGAACCACGAAAAGTGAATCAAAGGACGAAAAAATGGATAAGGCTGAACGTACCAGAAGGAGTCTTGCAAACCGGAATCTTTGGGGATAGGGACTCTTTGTTTGCTGTTGCTCCTCGGCCGGAGGGAATGGGTGCGTCTGTCAATAGTCCGGTAGAAAGCACCGGGGGAGTATCAGTCCACAAATGAAGCAGACTGTCTGCACGAAGTCCCAAATCATGCAACGTTTTTGTGTGATCTGCTAGTTCCACACCCTGAAGCCAAAGGCGCGTATAAAGTCAAATATTGGACGCATTTGGTAATATATGGTACAGCAATCTCACAGCAGACGATAATGCTATGATCAAAATCCAAAATTTATATTTAGGAGCACATTGTTTGAAGTTCTGTTGTGAAAGTCATTCGCCGCTGGATTTTCCACTGTGGCTAGAAAAATTAAACAATACAACAGAAGTTGTTCTCAATAATCAAATGCAGGCTACAAGGTTTCTTCACACCAGTTTTATTTCCAAAACACCAAAAACACACGAACGGTCATGGAATATAAGCATGTGGATACAACCGGAAGATACTTCGGAAACGGCCCAATTATATTCTCAATTAATCACAACCTGAGGGGCAAAAAATACACTACAGTAATGCTGTGTGGAGAAGCTAAATTAGAACTTTTTGGCGCATTATCAGTAACTGATTGAATGAAAAAAAAACGTTGGATTTGTCACCAATCAAAATTGATTACTGCTGGAACAATCGTTTGTACAAAAACAAGTTTACCCTAATTTTCTGAGTTGACCACAAAAATAACGGAATGGCCACATTATTGAAAGTGACCTGACCTTGAACATCAGATGTTGATCAGACGGAATAACACCGGTCAGCTGCATCAACTGTACTTTCAGGTGCTGCAAAGGCTGATCACTACTGCCTTGTACTATCAAATCGCTCGGATGCACCCGTTGTCTGGTAGACCGACGAACAAGACCCATCTGGTCGGAGGATTGATCCAGGCATTGTTGTTTCAATCGTGACTTCTTGCCTTGCATGACATCGCTGGGCGCGGAAATCGAAGAGCAAGTACTGAACTGAGACGATGGGGTCGAGGGTGAGTCCGTAAATGTGGTGGATTTGATGGTCGGTTGTTCAGCTGCGGATTGAGAAACTTCTCGTCCATCAGGGCCAGTTTCTCGAATAACGTCAACCTTCGTCAAATACGAAAGATGAGAGGTGGAAAAGAGACCAGTTACACACCTATCGCACCTGCAACCACTGATGCAGGTCAGTTTAGAAGTATTAGTGAGCGAGATCCAACGAAAATATTTTGAGATGCTAGTTAATGACGTAACAACACCAAACGCGACCGAAATCGTCACTCAGTCAGAAATTAAGGAGCGCTTAATATGATAATCCAGAAAATTATATGAAAGTCTAAATGAGCTATTGGGTGTCTTCAAACCGATCGCAATACGTTTTGACGCACGCATATTTAAAATTTATTCCAACAACTCAAAGTTACAAATTGATTTTCATAACGGTCATGTTTATTCGGCACACAGCAAACTTTGATAGGCCTAAGCCTCTTTTGCATACTTTCTAGATACCGAGCGTTACTGATGTTGAATCGACTTGGAAAGAGTGCGTTAGAAACAATCTGCCGCGTAATTCTGACGAATAAGGAAATGTCATTACAGAGAGGGTGTCCAGACAGTCAACCTCCTAAAGAAAACAGATCATTATATAGTCCCCTTCATTAAATCGTGAAATCTCTACTAGCTCGAGGAAAAAAATCAACCGAAACAACAAAATAAACGAAGAGCAGAATGTCACTTATTCTAATTAGCGATCAAAACGGCATTGGTGCGTGAGTCAACTGCGGAACCACAACGATCAAGGGGTTCATTCCGATTGGCTGGGAGGATTTATACTCCGAAATCTATTGCATGGACGCAGACAGAGGGATCTACTTGAAAATAATGTTGGGGACAGTTAGCAACCGCCCCCATTAAAGTTGATACATGGTGCGATCCACAACAAGCTCGAAAAAACTGATGGGGAAGAAGTTGCGATTTACCAGTTGTGGTGGGTTCGGATTGTAAACAACCGACCACTTCTCCATTCGGGAGTGCTTTTGAGGCACTTACGATGAAACGGAGAGAGTAAGAAAATCACTTGTTTTTGTTGTTTTACCAATGCGAATAAAGGTGATGAGCATCAAACCTGTGTCTCAGATGATCCCAAATTTATACTATCCGATCATCAGCACGTAGTATGATCACAAGAACGAAGAGTGTATCCAGTTACCATGGATCACTGATCGTGCCCAACTTCAAAGAAGGAACACGTAATGGATTTAATGATCGTGAAGTCAGCTTAATCCCAGTAGCCACCAAGGTTTTAGTTTCGACAATGCTGCGCCGTCTGACACCGATTCGCGGGACTAAAGTCAGCGAACAACAAGCGTGGCTTCGTCAAGATCGGGATTGTAGGTACTTACGTTACCATTCTGGTAAATACATTAGGAGCCGTAATTTTCAAAGACTCTGTTCATGATACTGTTTTTAAGGGCATGGATAAAAAAGACAGAATTAATCCGAAAAGTTGATTCAGTTGGTCTAACGCAAATAAATTTGCTTTGGAAATAGTTGTGGACAGCGCACGGAACGGATGGACAAACATGAAATGTGAAGAACTAGAGTTGAGAGTACAAAAACAGAATAATTCCACAGTATTCTCATAAGCTACGACGAACGGATACGCCTTTAAAATATGCGAAGGGATAGTACGTGCACGGAAGGGCGACAAACTATATTCAAGACAAGACAAATACGCGCCACTATCACAAATAGCATCGGAATAACTTAAAACCAACCGGCGGATCTGTGTGTGAGCTCTAAAAATCAAAGATAAAGATCGACGGCGTGAGGAGATGAAAACGAAGAGACTAAATGGTCTACCCAAAAAACGCCAAAGAATGGAAACAATGAAGTGCAAAATGAGATGAAAAAGATTTCAATACTCTTATTATCGTAAAAACCATCCGTTTCTAGCAATTTACGCAACAAATAATGAACCTACATATAAGCTGTTCATTCTCAACCGTAATCAGAAGTTGTCACGAAGAAGAAAAGACAGCATGCTAGTTGATCGATTATCTCGCTCGAGAAAACTCGCGCTTCACTATGATGAGCCAATACGTTAATGATGTAAATATGATAGGGGGACTAAAACGAAGACCGTTTCAGTGTAAAAAGGGAGAATGAACCCTTGGATTGAGATGGCCTGCATAGAAAACAACAACGGGTACATTAAAAAGGGAAACACGCGAGGCGCTTGGTTTCATCACGGCTAGATTTCATACGGTATGAAACAGCAAACAACGGTTGGAATGAGGAACAGGGAGAAAACAACAACGAAAATGCCAGTCTGAGCAATACATAGGACAAACAAGATGATCACACAAACATCCACCGTCGATGAGACAATACAACTGACGAAAATTTCATTTTCTGTGCTTTCTGTCATTCTCCTGTACTCGGTAAACAAAAGATGACTTCGAGTGTAGTGAATCGTAAACCTAAATGGGCAATGAATCAATCGGAGTGCTTAAGGAAACAGGTGCGGGTGTAACGAACGAATTAAAAGCCAACGAGGAATAAATTAAGCAAATCAAATGAGATTACGAACAGAGTGGTAAGAAACGGAATACAAGAGGTCGAAATATCAGAATCAAGGGATCCGATACTTAGTACAAAAAACCGCGAACAGTTCATTAGCCTAAGGCCTATTTTAATTGTTTTCCCCAGAAATAGGGAAACCAGGTACTCATGCCGAGGCAAAATACAGCAAGGATTCCGCCAGCAAGAGCCAAGATGCACAACGGATTATATATCAAACACATGCAGAGCCACTTACTACCTTGAGTATCCCCAGATTATGGATAACCTAATGGTCGCCAAGAAACAACCATGAATAAAACGAAACCAAGCTAAGTGGAAGGTTACTGCAGCGCCCGAGAGCGATGTTGGCCTTCTCGTGATAAGCTTCTGTTCCACGTAAAAATACCGCAACATAACGATGGCTAAGTGATAGGGCGGTTGGGGCTTGCAACATTTCTTTATGAGATACTGCGTTCTAGGGAAGTGCAGGGACTAAATTTCCGAGTTAGCGGCTCTATGGAATGCCGTGGCAGTATTGGGCAACTGATTCAAGTTATTGAAAAGGCACACAGCTATGCATTTTCAAATTCAAATGGCATTTTACTAAACTCTCCGAACTAATTGTTAGGCCAACTGAGGGTAACAATGGTAGCACAACCGAAATGAAACTACTTGAGTGATCAGATCTGCAGTTTATTTGAACACTGGTGACTTCACTCGACGTTGCAGCCAACTGAAACGACCCAAGAAAAACTCGCTTGCAGTTGGGAAGGTATGAAATACCAACCACCACTTTCACATCCATCCTAGTTTAGGGATCACAGTTTGTGTCGTTCATTCTACTCGGTGTATAAAACCACATAAGTTGGGTATCGCTTCATTGCACTCATACACAGATCAAATCATAGAATCGGATTGACGATGTCTTGCAGATTACAATAGGCATAATGGGTGATGGTGGTTCCCAGGTGGGAATCATCCGTTGCAAACACCTATTGCCTCAATACTCATCATGGAAACAGTGAACCAACTCTCAATCAGAAGGACTTACTAAACATACCCGACAGGAATGTTCCTGATAAACGAAATATGGCACTACCAAAGATGTACACAAGACCCAAACCGCAACGGTTCACCACTTGTTGCTAAGTGTAGATTCGCTTTTGGTTTTTGATGCTGACCTGCACTAACTTTAAGGTGACGGAAGTAAACGAGAAAATAAAGAAAACAACAAAAAATGTACGTCCCAAGCACCCTGTTGACCGTGAAATTTCGCCATATTAAGCGGGGGAGCTAGATGCAGTTCGCATAATTTATCCCAACCGTAGGCGAAGTGCAGTGAGAAGGTCAGCATATGTACCAGAAAAAACAACTGCTGCAACTGGTGGCTTGTCAAAAAGTAGCATACCTAAACCTTTGTCAGCGGCGTGGTATTCCCTGCAGTTTTGACGACTACCTTCAAACTGGTCGTTCTTAGATTGTCAGTTTGCATGTGGATGAACATCTACACAGAATTCAAAATGCATACGCCACCTTTTGAACGAGTCATAGATCAAATGGCAGAGACCTTCAACAAACCCAACGTGGTCATAAGCCAGAGCCGCTTATTAACGGACATCTACAGTGGGCCGTAATAAATTTAATTCGACGTAACTCACGTCTGTGAGATGCAAAATTCTGACACCTTCCTAGCACATTCGAATAACCGAACACCAAGAAGTATACCGTCTGGAGGAAAATTAAAACATGGAATGGGTGCGACAGTGAAAGGGAATTTCACAACTCAAACGGGAACACAGTACCGCAAACAGAATCTGAATCGCATTCCCGAACATAAAGGAAAAACAAAGATATATTCGTGTTCACTAAAAGACTGGAACAAAACAACCGAGCAATAGTTATTCTGGGAATATACGGAAATTAAACAGGATATGAATGACGTAACCAGTGCACTGCAAAACCGATTCGCCAAGTGTTGTATTTATCGTGAATGAGACAGGGTTAGGAACACAGCACTGTTGATAGATGCTTAATTCGGGAACGTCTCGATTACCTCAGAAAGTCCTCATAAGAAAGTTTACAACCATGCATTCAAGCTTAGAAACATCTTGTAAAAGGTTACCCACGGTATCCGGAATACAACTGGATCAAACTACTAGGAAACTGTTATTGACATTACAACAATAAGACAAGACATGCACTGAAAAGCGCTACAAACTGTTCGGAAGGCACCACGGGTGCTCGACGTCTGATGCATGTCGTGAAGCCCATATCAACATACGACATTGATGATCATCCACAGGCGAGTGACTCGCCAGAACAAATTTGCCGGCCACAAGAAGTATTCCTCTGGGAGAACGACACGAAGTCAGATGGACGAACAGACATGCGCGCACGCATACAGACAGATGGGCAGTGGATACCTACCAGGAGGCACCCAAGCACGATGCGAGAGAGTCGGACATGCGGCCCAAACACTAATTTTGCATCGACTCGTAAAACCTTCGGGTGCCAGTTACCACCATCACCACCACCACCACCAACCTTGTTCGCTTGATCCGGGGATATTGGCGGTTCGGTGGATGTCGAAGATGAACCGTTGCCAATGGTGTGGCTCTCGGACAAGCTGGTTTGCACAGTTTCCAGGAGGATTTCATCGGCATTTCGGATCAATCGAACCCGAAAACGAGCATTCTGATAGCTGTTCCGGTCTGCTAAAATCCTCCCGTAGCACTCGGTACAAAACTGAGAGAACTGTCTTGGAAACAGTTGCCAATCGGATTTGTCAGAGAAATCCGGGTGGAGATACATGGGCGAATGGACCGAAACGGAGTGAGATTTTGACGCGGAACCTGATTGACTGTCTATCACGCTTGAGTCGTTTATGTTCTCAACCTCTTCGTCTTTAACGTCGTCTTCTTCAGTCTCATCATCGTCCGAAATATCCTCATGAATCACGAAATCGGCTATTTTTCCTCGAGGATAGGATTCGGCCAGAGTGGACCACTCTTGAACAGTCAGGGGATACAGCAATCCCTCCGAAATCAAGTTCCACCATGGCATAGACAGCTGTGTCAGATATTCAACCAAAAAAATAAATAGGAAACGGTTGGACAAACAGTCAGAAAACGTCATGATCTTGCTAGTGTTTTATCTACGTGAAAAATACGACTTACAACGGCATAAATACGTTAGAATCATGATTGAGAGAATACCGTTTTACTTCACAGTAGTGTATTTCACATACGGATGGATGCACAAAATCTCCCTGGAAGCACACGATCACCATGTGATTCTTAAATGCACTTACCATCCGTTCACGCTTCTAACGATTGAAATGAGATTCTAGTGAGAAACTAAGAAATGAGCGCACTAGTATAGGGAAGGTTGGAAGGAATAGCGCCGGGTACGCATACGTGAAGAGGGGCAATAACCGCGAAACCGGTCGTGTGCTTCCAGGGGAATTTCGTTCATCCATCCCTATGCGAAATATACTTCTGCAAAGAAAAACCAATACTTTCAGACCTTGTATTCCCATTCTGAAGGTTAGTTTTACCTGACCGACGAAGATCCTTCCAAGAATATCGTTTTACTTTGAATTGAACAAAGTGACTGTAAGAAATAATAGCGGCAAAATGAGCTCAGTCAAACTGGCGGGGATATACTGATGCCCTACTTCACATAATATACATTTCTGAATTAACCAGCAAACGCTTTGACAATACAACTCAATCAAAATGAATGACGCAAGGCTTAGAATTGGCCAAAGTGGTGAAGGCGCTAAGTCGGAGAATAAAGACTGTGCACAACGGCGCAGTCTGGAGTGACATCTAATAATATCCTGCCTCCGAGATAGCCCTAACATTCGTGTACTAAACCAGTAGTTCCCTAGCGTATGTGGTCAGTAATGCTTATGGGTTTACTTTACCCAATACTGATCAGAACCACGTGGATGATGCACGGCTTGAACGGTATAACGGGTTCAATGAGCTGAAAAACCCCCACTATACTTTACATTTATCACATTCAGATGGGGCCACCAGGACCAGTGCTGAAAAAAAACGAGGAAACCACACAACCGTCACTTACAAAAACCTTGAAGTTGACGAAAGCCTTGCTGACTGAATCAATATTTCTCAACAAACCAGTGTTCCAGAAAGGCTATTTTGATTGGTTAGAGTGCCAATTCATCAAGCATTTGACCTGGCGTTAAACTCACGACAACTATCCCACTAATCGCCTCGGCGTTGGGATTTAACAAAATTCACAACCAACCACTGCTAGAGCAGATTACTGGAAAATTCTTGCAACGTAACAGCTGCTGCAACCACGCATCGCACTATCCCCTCTGCACCAAACGGATCCTTCACGTGACCTTGATAGTAGATCCTAGTTTCACCATGTAAACAGTACTATTTTCACGTGAGTTAACAGCCGTTAGTATCCGAGCTTGCAACGGGCCTAGAAGAGTATTGATTCAACTGAAAAAAACTTGTTGTGCAAGATTATATTTCTTGCATTAGTAAGGGTAACAAATGGTAATAAATCACTGCACGCACTAATCAAAAAGTTGGCCGTGTAGTAGTAGAATAATGAAAATAGCAGTAGTGTTTTGAGTTCAGGTACTTTTTGTACCTCAGGGTAATGGTTCTCGAGCTGAATCTCTGCAACTCTACGAGAACCGCGAAATTCAGATGATAAGTACACGAGCGAGAGAAAGAGGGAGTTCAAGTTGAAAGCTCACCATAGAGAATTAAAATCAAATTCCTAGTTTGATTAGTATTTTTTTGAAAAAACAGAGGCAGGATAATGGACGCACAACTGCTATCAAAAAATGACATAATCTGAGTAGGACTAACCTTTCCGTGAGGACAGAGAATACGTGGACCATCGAGACCAGAAGGTAAATACTTTGGAACAGTATCAGGGCAAGGATTATGAAGGAAACGCCTCCAGCGACGAATAAAAGCCGTGGGGACCAAATAAATAAATTGATCCTGGGAGTGTGGCTCATTACAGTGATTGTTTTTCATACTTACAACTGAAGATTCGTGAATCTGAGTAGATGTGAGTTGGCCGTGTTCAGACAACGGTGACGCGGTACTGTGAGAGGGTCAAAATGAGTTAAAAAGTAACGGCAATTTTCCAATTTTAGTTGACCAGTGACAATAGTGGGAGATGCTTCACTTTCATCAAGTCACAGAGTACCTACATGGATATTCAAAAGCTTATAATTAAAAAATCGTCATGTGGCTAAGAAAAACGAGTGTTCGTCTGTTAGGATGCTTGTGGAGTGGATGATAAGCACTAACAATCAAACTAATTATCCTGGTCGTCGGTGGGGACGACTGCTGACTGCGAGAACCTTTATTCATCCGACTGAAATGGTCATGGTCAAAACACACTGGAGAAACTATAAGCCCATCCGCTCATTAAAACCAAGAATCTGTATCACTGGTCAGGGATAACACAAGGAGTAAAGTGGATCAACAAGATGATATCGGTAGATGAAAAGAAGAGTGACAGGTCATAAATAGTAAGAAAAACAATGCATCACCAGGACCTGAGAGGCTCGATAATCGTCTCAAATGGGCAGTACGGAACAATCCCGATCACGGCTATAACATGAAACCTGTCATGAAGGGACACGTTTTCATACCATTTGGTGGAATCCCATGGTCGAAATCATGAGGCCAATGAATCACATGGCACATATCATCATCTGAACGTGGAAAACGAACTGTACTGAATGGCGATAAATACAGACACCTATGGATTACGTTATGGTATTTATAGTGAATTGCAATAAGGATAGAACTACTGGGTAGTCTCGTTATTTCAAAGAGAAATACCCGTCGCCCTGATAGACGCAACCTGTTTGTCGTCTCAGCGTACGCGCCAACAGATTGCATGACAGATGCAATCAAGGAAACCTTCTTACAAAAGCTGCACGGACTTCTTACGCACAGCAAGATGGGGGGACACCGTGGTTTTGGCAGGAGACATGAATGCTGGAGTAGGTCGCCTGTCCTCTAATGGGGAGCATCTAGGAGCCTCCTTTGGTCTTGATTCCTCTCGTTCTGAAAACGGTTGGTGGCTTTGTGCTCTGATCATTAATTGTCTCGCTAGTACGAGCTTTAGGCGTTCCAATCGTCGGTACGCCACCTGGCGTCGGCCCTCTCCGAGCCAGTTTTGGACTTAAATCGATCAAAACGCTATTAGCTCCAAATGGCGAGGCTGTCTACAAGACTGCCGGTAATACTGTAGCACTCCCTTCGACTCCGACCAGGCATTAGTATGAACCAGGCTGTCCATGTGCTTTGGTGAGCGTTCAAAACGCATGGTGCATCGTCGGTTAGATTGCGACAAGCCATCCAATCCGGCCCGCTCATCAACCTTTCAAAACATATTGCCTGAAATGCTGAAATTGCCCCCACCTCAAAACATCAATGAGTGTTGATCGCCAATCAAGAGTGCCTTACATTCTGCAGGCTTAGTGAGTTGCGGCTCGATCCATCGCATTGTGACACCCCGGATTTCTGCTGAGTCTTTTAGCCCTCTTGATGCACGCCGGTCTATTAGGGCTGGCAGCGAGTACAATAAAGCAAGGCTCGTAACGCGACATGAACTCAATGCAAATTTGCATAAGGATCACGAGAGCTGGTGGTCTCAATGAGATTTAGAGATAGAACGTGCTGTCGCTTCGGGAAATTCCCGCAAGCTGTATCACTTCGTTCAAGCTACTGGTAAGAAAGTATTAGGTGTGAGCGAAACGATCTGTGAAACTGACGGTTCCCCTATTCACAACCTGCAGCGACGTCTTGTATGCTGTGCGGAGCACTTTCAGGCACAATTTAGCTGGCTCGCAAAGTCGGCGCCTCCTGCAGCTATTTCAGCGAGCGTCCGGTGGTCTGTTACAACAGATCCACCAACTGGACACCCGAGCCTTAGGAAGTCGTAAAGCGCCGGGCTCCGATGAGCTTTCCCCAGCCTTATTTGAAGATGGAGGAATGGAACTCGAAATAGAACTCCAACTTTTGTTCTAAAAGATCTGGTACTCCGAGAAAGTACCCTCCTCGTGGCGCGGGAGTCGACTGTTCTAACAATATCAAAGAAGCCCTCGCGCAGTGATTGCGCTAACTTTAGGTTTTAGCTTAATCCCATTAAGATAAAGATGGTTTCGTCTGTCAGACGTCGCAGGTTGTGCAACACGCGTGAAGGGCAAACTCTTGAGGAACAGCCTGGGTTTACCGCTCGTCTTCTGGTAGGAGGTATGAATGCTTGTCTTCAAAAAGGGATCAGTCAGCGGCTGAGATACATTTTATCCCGAAAGTCTTAGAGCCCGCTGTTTCTCACAAGTAGCACAACATACGTCAACTATGGACACGGGGGAAGGGGAGGCAGGGTTTTGCGTCGCTCGTAGACATATCGACCGAATTTTCAACCTCCGGCGACTATTGGAGGATCGTTTTGCTTTTCAACGTTCAAGGATCTCGGGTATTCCCAGATTATCGCGAAGGCTTCGAATCCAACGACAGAATTACACCACGACATTGTCTATTAAGGAATGGCGTATATGAAAAGTACGCGTCGGTCATCAAAGGATTGTAGTCATACCGTTGAGGAATATGGCCAGCTTCCATTGCCATTCAGCGTATCACGTGAAGTGCAATAAGACTGTCCTTTGGTTAAGCGTACGCTGAGTGGTAATGAAGAGGCAACTTGACATCCGTCAAGTCGTGTAGAGACTGATACATCCAGATACAGTATGCGGTTTTCACCTTGCAAGTTCAAAGCGCAGCGTAGTGACCAACGGGGGAAGCAGGGAAAACGAAATGAATCGGATAGGAACCTAAATTCCACTTTTCCGCTGACAATACTGTAGGTAATCAGATACTGACAGAATAGGCTGCGAGTTGACGATAGAACCCTCTAGGTTGGACCTAAGGAAAGCAGAGGAAATGCAGCTGACAGAATATAGAACAATGTGACAACCGCTCTACTAGGACGGACTAAACGCAAGAGTCACAAAATACACAAACTCACGGCTAGATTGAGAGTAATATACTACGGCTTGAACAAAATTCTGGTGGAGACGTATTACCCAATACACACTGTGCCGCGTTTGAATTGCACCGCGATGTAAATGCGTGCAGAATGGAACAATGATATGAGTGAAATTGTCTCGCAGAGCGTTAGGCTGAAACTAACTTCTTGTTTAATCAGGAATTAATAAACTCGATCATAAACTATCCTGTTTTCGAATAATCGCCATCTTAGGCTTTCAGTAGGCACTAATGCGTTTGGCTGGAACAAAATAATTTCTCTGTGACCAAAGTAATCGTTCTACATTGCCTTCTGCAATTCTGACACGCCTCGTGCATGTTTTCCTGTGGTTTTTGTTGACATGCTCATATACACGCATCTTGCAACTAAGTGGAGAAATCGACAGGGTGGTCAGGCTATGAACTAATGCATAGTTAAGAAGAAATTAGTTCCCTCAAAAATCTTCGTTGGGCCATCTTGCCTGTTGATTGAAATCGACGGATCTGGATTGTCCGCAAGGTTGAAACACACGGGTAAGAATAAAATTCAGTGATGTGAATGATGTGCGGCACGTCTGAGCTCTTGTGTTCTATGAAAATCAGCAAAGAAGGTCAAAAGCTAGCAAAATATAAGCAATTAAAGTAGGAATGCTTGGTAACCTACCGAGGTAAAAATTTTCCCCTATATTTTTCTTGTAGTCCTTGTTATTCCCTGTCGCAATGAAACTTGCTTAATTATATATATATATATATATATAGATATATATATATATATAGAGAGAGAGAGAGAGAGTACAGCCACAGGATCGTGGAAGTCATGGAGAAATACCTTGCACTGTGGAGGTGTAAAACACCGCACCTGAAGATCTAAACCACTTAGTGACTTCAGACATGATGAGTGGCCTGCGCAATATCGCACAAAAGGGCGATATCACTGGCATAACCTGGTGGGAAGCTTAATCACCTGAGAGAGCAGCAATACAATCCTGAGAAGGAACAAGCTTCTAAGATCCTCCAAATCTCAACAAGCGGAGCCATAGGGACCTATCGTCGGAGTCGACGGCTGGTCGAGTGTCTGAGAACATAATGGTAGTTGGTCTCTAGAAAACAAAATGGTACTTTAACAGCTGCCCGCTTAACCAAGTGTGTCCTACAGTTTTCTTATTCCCTCTGTGTCATATTTACACTAGCCGTATGGCAAACAATCGAAGTTAATCAACGCCACTTTTGGACTGGTCTTTAGCTTGCCAGCCACCTATCTTCACAATGTACTTGAGCGTGAATTTGGATGGAACCTCTCATTAGCTGAAAAAGCGATTTCTAGCGTCGTCGTTGTTCTGTTCTACAGGCCAGGGTTTTAACAGGAATAGTCGATGACTATTGTTACTCCAGCAAGCAATGAAAACAAGTGACAGTGGAACTACACCGCATAAACAAAGCATCTCTGTGGTTGTGACTACTAGTGATTTGACGACTGAGTGTGACCAGCATCAGCATCGCCCAAATTAAGATATTATCCAAATGTTAGTTACTAAGTGGAAGAACGCAGAACTATTATAGCAACACGTCTAAGACGATAAAAACAGGCTAGTTGACATACAGCGTTATAGATAACAATCCGGACGGTTGGGGCAGCGATAGGTAATTGACCAACATTGTTCGGATCTCTGCTTGTTCCATGTCCGGACTGACGTGAAGCGGATTTATGCTGAAGTTTTCCCGACGGCGTACGTTAGATACGGCGATGCGACTCAGGGACTGGCGTTGTTTGAATGCTCGCTCGATCAAGCTGGATTCGAGGAGCTCACATTTGGAACACATGATTTTCTCCGATGTGCTGTCATTTGACGAACCACTCACTGCATCCCGATACGGTACATCTAAGACCGCAGGAAATGTGGGGATAACAGCACCAGGGAATAAGGCGACCAATCGATGCCACAAAGCGGCCGGTATACGGCAGACAGACTTCGAACAAACTCGCAGTTTACCGTGGGGGCATAAGACGTCTGTGTTAAATTTGGTGACGAGTGTCCCGCGCGGTTTAGACTCAGTAGCATTTGGACCGTCTTCCAAGAACAACAAGTTCGCATAATCTCTGGCCAGAAAATGCCAACGAAGCAAAGAGCGACGGCCGACCCAGTAGTGACTGGGCTCAGATTCTGTGGGCTGAACAGGAAATTGTATCGAGATAGCATTTGAATTTTTCTTTCAAAGAAAACGAGTGCTTGAAAAACGTCAAAAATCTATCGGAAAAAAATAAAGAACATCAAAGGTTATTCCATGGGAAGTTCAGCCTAAGTTTTCACAAGCACTAACATTGCTTTGATGTGCTGCGGTTTTAGTTTCTAACGCAGAGGACCATCTACTCAAAACAGGGACCAACGAAAAATAGAGAATGACTAGCTGCTAGATAGTAGTTCCGTTAAGCAGACAGGAAATGAAAAATTCAGAATGGAAGAAGCCCCCACTGCACTATTGAGCCATTTCGTCTATCGTCTCCAACGATCGCGTGGATCCCAACCCGACAGTTTACACGGAACTATACAGGCCAGAGCATTGGTCCTGCAGCCGCAAATAGAACGTCGAAGAAGTAAGACGCATACCAAACCTAAATCCACTGTCGTTCAGGTGGTCGAGGATCATTCAAAGTTTACCTTGTGGGCTTCAAACAGAAGCAATTAGAAAATTTTAAGTCAGATAATTTATGGTCTGAACACATATCAATGCCACTATCCCTCATGAGGATAGGGAGATTTTTATAAGCATTTAAATCATAAAACTGAAGAAAAATTGAGAAAGGCAACGCTGACGAACAAAATCATTCGTGATAAACTCGCACGAAAGATTGCCGTAAGCGCAAACTTGGGTTCCGGTAACTGGATACAACAGTTGAAGAAGATACATGAGCTAGTGTGCCGCACTCTTTAGTAGGAAGTAGGGCCGCAGAACTGTCAGGAGGAATGCCGTCTTCAAATCAAAGGGCCATTAGCAACGACCACGATTCCCGCTGAGGACACACTTCGAAGGAACGAGACAAATTCCGATGGAACTCTTCTTTGGCCTCAGGATAGTTATAAAGGCTGGGAGCATAAAAAAGTGGTTCCAGTCCATTGCTACTGACATGCAGAACGAACGGCAAACAAACGTCTGTTGACCGCAATGCAACAGTGCGCGCTCGGTTGACATCCTCAAAGCGGTCCGGACGCCAGCAAGGATACGACCGCTCGAAACGGGCTCACCTCACACGAGAACAATGACGTGAGAAATCGAAGTTGCATCTAGGTTTCGAAGAGTAATTATGGAAGTAGCGTCTTGTAGGCGCGCTTCAGAGATGCATCCTGTTTGCCTTAAATGTTTCAAGCTGCCTAGTTGGGGCATAGAGTGGCATCTGGTATAGTATCCAAACATTCGTTTTTCGTGGAAAGGATGTTGGAGATATTTAGAAGCAATTGCAGAATACTATAAAATAGCTTGCGGACACAAAAACACGTACTTTTTCTGAATCAGGTGGTTCCACAGAAGAGGAAGGTTCGTTTTGGGATCGAAGGCAAGCAACGACACCCTTAGAGATTTCCGTAATAGATCGTTTTAAACGTGTCAAAGCTACCTTCAGTCGGACACATTGAAAACATGGTTGAAGAGATTTCAGACTATAATGAAATGAGAGAAAAAAGTAAGACATTAATACCATGGAAAGGGCACAACGGTAAACCATAAAACACTTAAAGTAATGTAAACAAACTGTTGTGTTATGGAAAATTCTGTGTACATACTTCGTTTCCGTTCCGGACCTGTGGTGTCAGTCCATTCGGCGAATGAGAAACAAATTTTCGTGAGATTCTTTACCACGAAATTGCACAGCGATCAGAAATTAAAAAAATGGATACGTATCCAGTCTCACGGATACTGGATACCGTCGATAACCGCTGTTTGTAAACTCTAGCAAGAACACAAAAGCTGCGCACAAGAATATCTCAAATATTATTCGAACTGCTTGACAGGCATGCAATGAGAATAGGCATACCAGAAACCTCAGAAAACGCAACTATTCTCCATGGCTCAGTCTCCTCGAGTGGGGAGCTCAGTCTTGATTTTCAAACCAGTGTGACTAAAATCCCCTAGTTTTAACAGCAGACAGCCAGGACCGTTGCGCTGGTCTCCTCCAGCTATGCCTACGTAATCATGGACTGGACTCGCATGGCACTGATAACCAACAATCCGATGTTGTTCTATACAGGTTTTGCTACCGAAGTTGGCTGCACCATGTCAAAGTCTGAATGCATATATATATATATATATATA
>LUCM01006948.1:0-28989 GCA_008360955.1 Fasciolopsis buskii
TGAACGGTTTGTTGAACTTCACCACATGAGTATATTTTACTTATTCTTTTTTCTGGGCTATCGCTTTCTTTATCTGCATATTTGTGTCGGTTGTATACATCATTCCCATTTGTTGATTTTCCATCATTCCTGGACTTCGTCTCCTGTGTCCTGTTGATTTTTACTTTCGACTTGCTGTCGTTCGTCGCACTTTCTCGTCCCAGTTCCGCGGTCGCGGTTCTTATGCACTACTCATGATTTTTAACCATGGTTAAACAGCTGTGCAGTGCTTCCGTGGTTTCTTTATTGTCAGTTGCGCGATGATTTCAGATGGTGAATTATTTTATATATTTTATTCAATGGCCTCTATTTTGTAATCTACCTTTGGTACTGTACAGTGTTTTGAATATATTCAGGCACGTAAACTTTTTATTCCAATTTTAAAATGAAATGTCATTTATGTTCCTATTTTTATCTCTGAAGGTTGAAAACTAGTCTTTGACAGGTACACGATTTTATGCACGCACACTGAACGCGTTTTTTGGTAAATTTCATCGCGCTTACTTCAATAAGCTCACAGATTTGTCATTTGAAACTCGCCATAGCTCACATTTCACCTGAAACCAATGAAGTAAATCGCAAATAAGCAATTAGAACTTGCCAAAACAGTGATCTATCTAGATCCAATTACTTTCTTCGCTCTATCTCCAGGTTCCTGTGAAATTTATTCGTAGCCATTGCAGGCCATGTTGTTACCGAATTGGAAGCTGTATCGGAGAGCCGTTGCTTGGTATCAGCCATGCATGGTTTTGTCATTCAGGGAACTGTGGGCCTGTATGTCCCACCTTCAATGTAAGAAAGCTTGCCTAAAAAATAGTGGCTGTCCTTTATCGCATAGTTGAATTTTGCATTCACCGTTCAGTTAGGCTTCGTTGCATGGGAAATACTTTGTGCTCCCTAAAATCGATGTTTGGTTGATAAATTTTTTACGGTTATATATAAAGGCTAGTGGGTGAACTTTATTTTAAATTGTACAATATCTCCCACTTGACAGCCTCTTGTCCGATTCTGGTAAGGCGAAACAGTGCGACTTCGCCGTAAAAACCTCAGTGACAGGCCTTTTATATAAGAATGGTGGATAGGCTATGAACCACGGCTGGAACCATTTGCAGGGTTTCACAGAAGTATGCATGGTATTTATCGTTGTCCTCTATTGTAAGGGAGCTTACTTCGCTGGATGTCTCCTCGGCGGCATTGAACGTCTTGAAATCAGAGGATAAAGTAGATCCCATCGAGAGTATAACGGGTGTTCTCGATCAAGATCACAGGCAGAACTTTCTTCTGGGCTCCGGACAGTCAAATGGCGCTGGAGCTTATGACCATGGTTTGTAAAACACTGGTGCAATGAGCATGTATGAGGGGTGAAGATGATAATCGCTTCCCATCATGAATGTATAAAGCACCAACGGAGACAGTTAAGAAATATCAGGGAAAATGTTCTGCATCAATCCTACTGCAAGTAGAAGCAATCCTCCCAGCATAAAATTTTGTTGTACCATGAACGGTTGACCCAATGCATTTAAAGTTAAAAGGCATCTTATAATGAACCGCACTAGGACGAACAACGGAGGTCTTATAACCTGAGGCTGCATAGCCCAGGGCTCTCAGTTTTTGACCGTATGGGACACCCGAGAGACTACAAAGAACATCGCGTCTCCAGGACAGGGGCAAATCTGAGGAGGAATTGAAACAGCATAATTTGGCCCAAAAAGGCGAATGGATATACGACTTTCGCTGCTAGTTGTGTTTCCAATCCTCAGCAACCGATGAGCCAATTTTTTAAAAATCTCACTGGAAAACTTTGGAGCTAATGGTGCCGTTTTCTTATTTAGGTCGGGGAAAGACCTCAGTCGAACTGCTGTTCGAAAAAAATGAACGGTTTCGTAAATCCAACTCTCCTTTTGATCCGATGCAAGCCCACTTCCAGCCCTAAAACCTGCGCGGACTAGTAACAGATAATGCTTATTTGCCGGGCTTTTACCATCACATGGCACCCGGGTGGTTCAATGTGGCGACCGGATTCGGGTGTGCATCCATGAGTTTGTGGGACCTACCTAAGGTTGACAAAAGGTCCAAACTTAATGAATGTAATCAGGCTTTTTCTAGATCATCCCGGATTTCCTCACCCTTTTGCTTTCAGACCTTTTTTTCTATACTTAAGCTGACTATAGAATTTTCAGTCTGTCTGACATATCGCCAGTAATCATCAGCGACGATATTGGCCCTAAGTTGGGCTCTCGTGCACCGTTCTTAGTGATGGGCGGTCTTCGACTTTTAATCTGAAAGTTACTGCGTTAATACTTTCTCCCTCAGGTTATGCGTCCCTTTAGTAGGTCTATGAATCTTATATTTATCTCCAAAAACCTTGCAATTAGCCGAATCACAAATCTTGGAGTCTAGCTTAAAGGCCTCCGCTATTTTTCTCCCCATCCATTCGGTTCTTAATTCTCATGTAAGGTAATAATGAACACTTGTTCTGTAGGCTTTCATGGCTTAATATAATGATATGAGTTCGCCTCAGGGGTCTCACTGTACTATCGCGCAGCACCCCTTCACTGCAGTATAGCATAGGTGAAGTCAAGTTCACCGGTCCAGAGCGGGCATAATTTCACTGTTCTTATTCCTGCGAACCGAAGTGAAGATCAGTATCAACAATTTTTCGGAGACGATGCCTTGGTCGGGCTTTGTAGCAAGAAGCTGGTTGTGTGGTCCTTTAAACATGACCCACTTCCAACCTACCTAATGCTGGGTAGAACCCATCAGACTCTGCCGCTCTGGAAATGGCAATCTGGTCTGGGCTGTCTAGCTTCTTATTTCATCGGCGGGTGGGATTGATGTGGCAACAGCGGGGATGAAAGCAAGCATTGCCCGTCCCGTGCTTCCTGAGTTACAATATGGGATCCTAAGGAAGATTTCAACCGGCAGTCAGCTTTTTGATGGCTACTGCGTGATTTACGTCCGCTTCGTATTTATGCCCACCTGCAGCCTCTGCTAAATCGTCTTTCATTAAACGTGATAGCACCGCGCCCATAACTTTCAATATCATTCCGGAAGACTCGGTTCAAGGGCTGATTCCTCCGCCGTAGCTAAGCAAGTGTTATCCCACTTCTGCCCATTGGGCGCGCCGGATACTCTGGACACTTTTAAAGGCACATTTCCACTTAAAATCTGTTAGCTTCTGTCAGCACAGTCTCCTCGTGCTACTACTATACTACAAACGTAGCTCACGGCTTTTACCCTACGACTTCCTAACTACCCCAGTCATTGCCGATATCTTATTTGCAATCCACAACCACCGGCGATCAACATATTTTCCACTCTTTTCGTCGTTCAGCCGTCGCAAACGGGTCAAGTTCAACGGCCTATCTTCTTCCTTCCCCGAAGACAGTTTACTGTAACTGCCAGAAACCGCTGCCTACTGAATAGTCGATTCTCTGCCGGTCGCCATGCGCTGGTCCTTATTTATACCTGCAGCGGAAGACGCTCTACGTAGTGGTGGTGATTTATATCTCAGGGATATCCAAGAAACAAACGATGTGCACGATCATAGTAAACTGGTAAACAAATCACGAAAGTTTTCAGGCACAAGGGACGGAAAGTGGTCAGAGAAAACATCTTCAAGCAAGTGGGTCAAAGGGGACACAATGTGACTGCCAAGGTCAGACAGAATTATGTGCAAAATCCGAGCCAAAGCTGGCTGATCGATTTGCGGAGCATCATGTAAATCGCCATATTCGCAGTAAACAGAAAGATAGGTAGTCAGTCTTGTTTAAAATAAGGAAATCAGAATGCACCGTAACCGGAAGTAAAACGCTTTGTGCACGAGGGGCGAAGTCTGATCGGGTGGAAAACTGATGGAAAGCGAGTGACGGTTGGCTTAAACATGAGGCGAAACTGTGGCAGATGGACTTCCCGGAGAATCGCTTGTTAGAACCAGGTAAAAGAGTAATAATCGATAAACTTGTGCAAGTGCGCATCAGTGTGACTGATTAGCATGGGTGTTGTGAACGGATTTTGTTCTGGAACCTTCTGCTTGGCGCAAAATCAAGCGGAGGTGACAAAATAGGGGTGTGACAGCCACTGGAGAAGCCGCATAAACTGTTAAATTGGCTGGCGGGGTTTCAGAACTCGGAGGACGAATGGATGCCAATTTGTGTTCAAAGATGTACTGGAGGAATGTCAAAAGCCTCATTTTGTTTTAGACAAAAACAAAATGAACTTGTTTCCTAATGGGTTTTTATATAACGCAGGGCGAAAGGAGTTCATGAAATGAAAAACTGTTGGGATGCTTATACTAAGGGGTAAAGCAAACAACAGAACTTGTGCTGTGTTAATCATGGGGATGGTTATATGTGGATTGTCCGTGAGCTAGTTACCCAAACTGAGAACCACCTTCAGTAGTTCAACGCACGAGTTGTGACCACCTAGCTACTTGCACCCGCACATCCATACAGGCAAGCTGCCTGTTCTATGCCGGTCTAAGTGGTGAAACTGATCGCACCTCGCATCGATGAGATTAGCCAAACATTCCAGAAAAAACGAACAGATATAATGAGAATGCAAAAAATGGATGCGGGGAATGTGGTGTTGTTAAGATTGCAACATTTCAACAGATGGAAACTGTAATAGGTCATCCGGCAGCCGGTCAGTGCTGTGATACTAGAAAACACATAGTAGGACGTCAGAATGACATCGTCTTTAGGAACATTCTGGTATTCATTACTGATGCTTCGCCCAGGTGGTTATTTGGTCAGACAGGTACAAAAGAGAATCTACCTCTTCCACAGCTGTCAATCCAGGATGGGTTGGGATATTGCTTCTGGCTCACTACACCTGGAATAATCGGAAGGAAACGGAGAGCATCCTCGAAATTGTACCGGCAGTGGTATGTGTCCAACTGCCTACAAACATGCGAACGCAGACCATACATCGTCTATGGGACCACTCTCAGGCTGTTTGGTGGAATTTTTGAGGCACCATAAATTTCAGAGATGGGAATACTAAGCTGAAGACGAGAGGGGCAGATCAGAGGGAAAAGGAATTATTTGAGAAGGCGGCACGCACCACATGGAAAAAATAAGTTGGGTTGAAGATGTTATTAAGAAGAAGCACAAGAGAGGAGAGAATGTTTAATATAGAGTGACCTGAAAGTTGCGTAACTGAATGCGTGTAAGCATGTTTACTGATATACATGTACATTTGTTTCTTTGTGAACATTGATATAAAGTTTGCATATACAGGTATAAATACATAATCACGGGTATTATGGGTCATACAAATTATTGCAGTTAAGATTCTTGAAAAAGCTTGCCGACGCACAGATCCTCGAGATGGGAGATCTGTGGAAAACCACGGACAGAGCGGTGTTTGTGGAATAGGCAAAAGGAAAACGAACCCCGAGGTATAAAATAAACATAAGGCATTGCCAAGAAAAACCCAGGGTTGTTCTACCAAGACAAAGGGATGTGTTGTTTGTGGAACTTGCTTGACGGTACTGCGATTTTGAGCTGGCCACTGGTCTGGAGGAAGCGGATAGTAAGTGGAAGTTTGTTCCGAAACCCTGAGTGGAAGGTGAAGAAGGAATGGGAATGCAGAACACACCTCCAAACTTTAGTCTGAATGTTGCTGGGTCTGTGTCTATATAGATGGATTGAATTAGAAGGGGTATCCGATGATTAGAATAAGGCTGCTTACGGAGGTGATTGCGAAGGAAGGCTAAGTGCATTTTTACTCATCAGATCCGGAGGGAGTCAGGCTTCAGAACCATATGGTGTTGTCCATAGCTGAGATCTGTAGACCAGCCAGACAGGCGCCTAGTGAATCGTCTTTTTACCCTCTGAAATGGGAACCCAGTCTTGGAAATGTTGGAGTAGATCAGAATAAAAAATTCTGGCAGAGGCTAACGTCAATTCTGTAGGTAGATATGGTGCTATTCTTAAGGTGAAACGGGTTAAATGTCAAAAATACCTGTCGTATAGCCTTGGTTGAGTGCCTGAACGCACACAATGTGGAATTCAGCAACCAAGAATATCGAAGAGCAATGGTACTAGTGGCAGGTCGATGGGGTTATTTGCAAGCCATTTGGATAAAACTATTAGTGGGTGGTTCGCTTCTATAAGTTTTGACTGCACATTTATCTGCAGAGAACTTCATAACACAACAAACACAATCAATACCCTGGGCGGCCTGGCAAGGGCGGATCCGACCAATGGTACTAACAAGACCGGCAAGCTTGAAGAACTGGCCAATTTTTTATCGCATCGAAGAGAAACGGGGTGCCGCAGACAATGCATTGTGGAGCCCAATTAACAAGAAAACAAACAACAAGCGTGCCGATTTGTATTGCTCCCTCGGTCACACATCTTGGTTTGGACTTGTTCTTAAGCATGGACGCATTGAATCCGCTGAGAATGATCGAAGATATTCGGGACAAAATTGGATCACCGAGGCCGAAGGGGAGCAAATTGACAACGAGTTGTGGGTTGAACGCGGCCGAAGTCGTTGATCATGTCAACGTTAACAAAAAGAAACTCATTGCACAATCATTCAGACCAGTGAGATTTTAAAGGTCACAATGACAATTAGTGTGGGAGTGAGATCCAAGAAATCCAAGTTGCCTGGCGCTCAGAAGACTGCTTACAAGGAAACAGTCTGTCTCTAACAATCTCTCACATTATTCTAAATAGAGTGAACGTGTTGACTGTTTGGAAACTGAATACCTTTTGCAAAGAACCTTTATTATGCGGTGGAACTGTGGAGGATTTCTTCAAGTTGGATGATTTCATACTGAAATTCTTTCAGTAAAATTACTGCGGAGCAGCGATAGAAGCTCAATGGTTCCACATGGAGTACCAGACGGGGAAGACCATGCGGGCTTGGCCGATCAGGTGTTCCACAGAAGGTAAATTTTTGGGGTATTCGTGGCATCAAAAATACTTTATTTAGGAAAGAATTATTGCTGGCTGGAAATTAGATCCAACTAAAAAACGGATGAAGCGATGGTGGAAGGGCTAAAGTCTTCAGCAGCATCTCTGGAGAAGTTGAGAAGGGTCTTATCGGGTACTACCATAAAATAGATGGGCGGTGGTGTGCTGGATTTCTGTGCCTACAACGTTCAGGAAGCCGCGAGGATTTATTTTAATGATATAGGCTTTACCTTACTGTTCGCCCATGTGGGGTTTCTCAGGGCCTTTTATTTAAAGAAGGCGGAAGTTGAGCTCAAAATTTTGAGCTGGGAGAAGTCGTGCGTAGGGTTGTTAAGCCTTTGAAGGCGAATGTTCCTTGCTTGCAGACGGAGTATTATGCTCATTTTGCTAACTGCATAACAAACAAATGGAAAAAAATCTGAATGACATCAGGTTACGTTCGAATTAAAAGGGTTCACTGCCAATCAAAGATATTCTAAAACAAAGAATTCACCCCAGGCCATTCAGTTAAAGATAAGGGATCCCATTTGTTAAGGAGCGGTGGGTTGAGGGTGTGAGAAGAGCGTCGTGCTTAGCGATTCAATCATCGTTATTTGGGAATTTTTTTGAACAAACAGATGGTTCCATTAGAGACCTTAGGATTGAATGTCAAGTCGAGGATGTCGGCGTTCTCGTTTGGGGTATTTTATGTTTCACATTTCCGCCCAGGTGGACCCAATAGGCAAATTCTGATTTAGTTGACGCAGTCAGAACTGTCCAACATATTTTGAACGCGTCAAAATCACCATTTATAATGTTTGAGACAGACGTTGTTGCGGAGCAACGGAATGCTTCAAGCAGAGGGGACAATCCAGGTTCCCTGGTAATTTGGATCATAAACGCAACTTACTTGTTCATGACAGTTTAACATGTTCATGTTAACCAGAGCGAACCTTTGAGAGAGTCCAAAATGGGTTATCTGAAAGTGCAAACGTCATATGTTTGTTTAACGTATGTCTGATATTCACCGACACTCTCGCGGACTCTACTCTCTGCAGAGGGTTTGAGCCCAGCTAAAGAAACAGTACACATGAGCTTCCAAACGGTGAGCCACAATTCAATGATAAAAATAGTATCCACGGTTCGACGGCAACGCGCTGGGCTTCAATTGTTAGAGCTTGTGCAAAACGGAACGACAGCTTGTGGGGGAAAATGATAGAGTCTACTCATCGGCTGTAGTGACAGGTAAACGAGGGTCTAAAAATTGTGAAACATTGCGATAGAAAAGGGTGAGGATGAGTTACATGACAAAAAGTGATTTGGTGGCATTGAAAAGCAATATTTTAGTTACCGGGAGCCATGAGGCTGGTGAATAAGCTTCGGCTGGGCCTTGATTGCTGAGTTACAGGTGGTTTTGGGGGGCTTCATTTTGCTTTTGTACGATGTGGAGATTTTATTAGCGGGTGAAAGACACTAGTACGAGGACAAAAGGGGAAGAATAGGGTCGAAAGTAATTTTCGGTGAGCAACCCTCATGGTGGGTCATTAGTTGTGAAGACTGAAATTGGGCCGGCAACACAGGTTCTCAACTCATGAAGGCTGGAGAAATTGGGTGCGGGGACTGGGTGAAGAAGACGGGCGAAATATATAATAATGATAATACTGTATATTTCTCAATTTGCGAGAAGCATAGGCAAGGTAAGATCAAATTTGCACATGGATGATGGGGGAGAAACGTGAATACCGGAAATCAGAATAATGTGGGGATGTTCGCTAATTTGGATCACACGGTAGACGCGATCAAAATCTTCAAAGCAGTGCGCAATGCACAAGTATGCGAGACAAAATTCTGGACTGGAAAAACCTCCTTGCAAGATTTAACAGGGCATTCTGGAACTGTTTCTGAGTAATGGAATGCGAGTTATTTCATCTTTAATTACACTAAATATGCTTGTCGCTGGCGCAGCACCTAACAAGAGCTCGATGGCGGATGTTAAAGTAGGAAGGAGGCGCAAATGTCAAGAGCAAACGTGATGGATGGAAAAGTTAAGCTGAAGATGAAACTTGGATGGAAATTAATCAAAAAAAAGTAACGTTGTGAAAGATGAATAAGGATTTCGCATATAATAGCAATAAAAAGCCCATAGAATACTGAAGAAGGCGGAGAAATACTGTCAAGTCTGTTGAACTATCTGGAGGAAAGGAGTTTATGAAACGTTTTGCAGTGAGGGAATGCGGGGTTTCCAGGACTTCCGACTTCATCCCTATGCGGCTAGCGACAAACTGGATTAAGTGGCGTAATGGAGGAAACATTTTCGTAGGAAGTAAAAGGGTTTAAATACACTAGTCAAGGATGTCCTCCAGGCTGTCTTTTTTGTTGTCGCAGTTTTTGATCTTAGAATGCGCGTAAGGCCCTTTCGGTGGGCGTAACTGGTGAAAGCGCGTATAACCTGGGTGCAGGCTATGAAACAAGACAGAGACAGTCTAGCTCACGTGCCAGCTTGGGGTTAAGTTGATTAATAAAAGGTAAAGAAATTATCCGACCTTAGGTTGATCGTGTGAATGAAAAATTAGGCCAAGAAGTCAAAAAACGAAGTAAGATGTAGGATTGATGATAGAAGACAGGGAGTTAAGGTGAGTTGGCCTTAGGCCAGCTGTCGGAGGGTTCGTTGGTGTTACATCAAACTGGTGCATTGGTTAATAATAAAGAACTAGTAATGAATTGACCAGGATCGTACTGAGATCAGGCTGCCCTTATGATGCAACGTAAGTTAGCTGCAAACAGTTGGTAACCACTCCGGATTACTATTGTTGAGTTTTTAACGGTTGTCATGGTCAGCATGCCCTGCGCTGCCGACTTTATACGGAGGATAGGACTGTAAATGGAGAATTATGGAGGCTGATGTGTTGATTTATTTCGTTTTCTCGATAGAGCTAAGGGATGGATGGTATAAAGGCTAAGTCGTTGGGGTCTGTAGTCTTTAGAAGGAAAATGGCACAAGGTGGCACAGCTTTGGGCACCTAGTTTGAGTTGAGCTAAAAGTCTAAGTGGCCTCCGAAAGCTTGCTTAGATTCATGTTGGTCCCATTTAAGATGAGAAATTAGGAAACGTTGAGAAATTCGGACAATGAAATCTTGAATTGTGTTAGAATCTGGCAGAACCGGACATGGTTCGGTAATCTATTCCACAAGGAAGAGTAAACGATTGTGAAGAACTTTGTCCGAAAAGACACTTTGGTATTCCAAGGGACAACGGTAGATTCCTGAGGGGATCAGAACATCCGTCAGCGAATCGAATGCGGTTTTCAGCCATGTTCTTGTGATCTTAACGGCTTGAGAAGGAATGAGATTAAGTCTGACACGACCTTACCAAAGGGAGTCAAGCTATAGCAGCTCGCATCGTTCTCTGTAACTGAGGCTTGATGTTGGGCCAGTAAGTTTCTTTGTGAATGCCCGTTGTACTTTTTATATTGTCAGCCTAGATCTTTTACACACTGAGTTGTTCATATTGAGAGACCTTTTATAAAGAGCCTACCCGGAGGAATGTGACACTTACAGGCAGGAACAGCGCTTTTTGTGCGAGAGAATTGCATCGCCCACTGCCTACACCACTAGTCGTCCTTCAAAATACTGACCATGTTTCGCGGTAAGGAAGATAGCTCGAAAGAATAAACTATCTTGAAGTCGTCGGCGAATAAGAAAAATGTGCCGTAGCATATTGCTTGAGATTTGTCGATTACGGAGAGCAGGAATAGTAAGGGGCCGAGGACACTGTCTTGTATTGCACCACTAGTGAATGGTTGGGGGTGGGACAGGGTTCCGTCGATGCTGACTACTTGAGAGTGGCAAGAGAGGTAGGGGGCTAACCAAGAGTACAGCGAATCTGCTATTCCATAGGAATTGGATTTTAGTAACAATCGTTCATGTGGCACACGCCTTGGTCATGGCAAGAAGGATCACTACAACGGTCTTTTTCTTATCCACATTTAGAGTGAGAGAGTGGCATGAGGTACAAGATCTGCGCCCGAGAAAACCATGCTGGAATTCAACAATTAAGTCATTGGTCATGCGAAAGTCAATTAGTTGGTCCTCAACAATACCCTTCATGTGTTTGGCCAGGGTGGATGTTTGGTTTACTGGACGGTAGTTTTGTAGGTCTCAAAGTGATCCATTTTTGTGGAGAGGAACAATGGTAGAGACTTCCACTGAACGGAAAATACCCCAGTCGATGTGAAGGTAGTAAACAGGTTTAACAAAAGAAGTGCAATATCAGGTTGGCTGAAGCAGGAGAACACTGTCTAATCCAGGTCGGTAAAATGATTTGGCGACAGTGAGAGCTTTCCCTATTTTCTCTCTACTAAATACGATGGACGAAATTGTCCGATCTTTTAGGCTAGGAAGGGTGGGTTAATTGGTGACGATTTCGGCAATGAGGGTGGAAGAGACGCATGAGCTAAAAACCTCGGCAATTTTCTTCGAATCATTGGGCCGCTGGCTGTTTTGTTCGATGTACATATAGGTGCTAGGTTTATTGCAAATAGTCTGGCCACATACCAGCTGGGATTCGATTTCCAAAGAGCAGTTTATTCCTGCTTGGATGCAGCAAGCAGATCGTTTTGAAGCCGATTTACCCTCAGTAATATGGATCATTCTAAGGTTTGCCTGAAAATACTCTGCAGTTTAAGAATCCCCTTTTCATGTTTGCAGATTTTACTTATTCATATTGGCCAAGGTTGAGCTGTCGAGGAGAAGTGAGGTTTTTGATGGTCGAGTGCAAGTTTGCATACAAGATGTCGGCAGCTTCTCGGAAGCCAGATGAAAGTATGCGGTCAGACCAGTCAAGGCACCGTACAGCGGCAGCCCAGTTTGCTAATTTGTAAGAGACGCCCGTGGACTGATTAGGGGTTCCAGATGTTCGGGGTCTGGGGCGGGTATGAAGAAAGCAGGAGAACATGTTTTGGTCACTACTCGAAAGCTGGTTAGAACGGATGGGCCAACATTGTGGAGATCGTGGGTGAATAGGTGGTCAAGGATATTATTTTCTCTGATGGATTTTGCAATATGTTGCGCCCATCTTCCTGCGTGGGTTTCACGAAGGATGTTAAAGAAATACGAAGAGGCAGACTTGGTGGACCAGCAGATCTTAGGAGCATTAAATTCTCCTGCTATAAGTTTCGCTTCCCGATGGATAGATGCAATGTGCTCGAACGCCTTGTTGAGTTGAGGTAGCCCGAAGCTGTTCGATGATGGAGGTTAGTAAACGCATCCAAGGTGCACTAGAGATTTATGCATACTGAAGGAGGGCTACAAAGTGTAGGGCAAAATGTCTAACAATGGGTGTCAGAGGAGGGAAACGGAGAAGTCAAGCTTACCGTAAGCCAGGCAGCGACCTTCACGCCGACTAGTTCGGTGTCGTCGAAAGGAGTTGTAACCATTCAGAAATATTTGGTTTAAGGGTGTGTATCCCGTCAACCACATTTCAGCGACTGGAATGATGTCATAGGAGTTACCTCGTAAAAAACGTCTCAAGGTGTTTATTTTACCCAGGAGGGTTAACGCGTTGGGCTGAATCGGAGCCACTTTGGATATGCAGTCAATGCTGAATGGTTTAGTAGGGAGGCTAACAGTCGGAAGTGGAGCCTGGTGAGCCGAAGCATAGCAAGGAGGAGGATGGATCTACAGTTGACATGCTGGGCTTGCAGAAAATATCGCAGGACACTCGAAATTCTCAGAGGTGTGACATATGTATATAGACATGGCGAATAGTTGAAGGCCATTTTTCGTTGACTAAGGGATGGGACGATGCACAATTCAGAATGGGTAGCTCCAAAGGTTATTGATGGCGTATTGCCTTATGGATGACTGCGTTCGTAGTGCCAGTTGGTTGTGACCATCTTCGAGATAACTGGGCAAAGGATCCGAGTTTCGTTCAAGAAAATACTGGTCCCAAGGCGGCAGATTATCGTAACAGAAGAGGCCATATTGTTGGAACCACATTGGTGGGTGCCAATACAACTCTTAAAAGGACCGGGCTGGTGGGGAGCACTTCTTAGGTAAAGGTAGGTCAGTGAATGGTGAAGAGTATTTGTGGGTGACGGAGTAGCCAAGATGAAGATGGCAAGATATGCCTGTGGGTGAGGTCTCACTGATCCTAGGGGAGAAAGTTTTGGATTGGGTGGATTAATTGCGGCTTAAACTAACGGAGAGCGTTGAAGACCCATAATGGGCAGCGGTTCTTTCGTTTTTGAGTTTATGAGGGTATTGCAAACTGTAGGAAGAGAGCAACACCTGTCAGTTTGTGTATGGTGGTTAAAGTATGGAGAGTACAAGCCATAGGCAACAATGAGCGGTCCAGGGAGACAGAATTTGCATATCAGAGTTGAGGAGGCTGTAGTTAGTCTCTCATTTTGGATCGATTGGACGGCGAATGCAAGGGCATTTTCATCGGTTATTGTGGTGGTGGATTGATGGATCTGGCTCTTTTTTGAGTAGCCAGTAGTCATTTGCGGTAGCTTAGGTCATATAGGGTGCACTTGGTGCCCTGATATGTGTGGTTTTCAAACGTCGTTGGGTTTTCGTCAGCGTCGACCCACCTTCAGGCAACTGACTTGCAACTCCACTCATTGGAATTTGAGAAGAGTTAAGCGACTTTGTGGTAACGGGCATTTTGCCTCGGAATATTGGGGCTAAAGGTTGTCTTTTAGAGGGGTCGGCTAACGGTGCGGGAATGAATTGACGTGCCAGATCCCTGGTTGGGGGTGTCTTGAAACAGCACCTAGTGGAGTCACTTAATCGAGGGTTGCGTACGAGAGGGTGAAATAGATAGAACCAGATCCACAGCAGGTAGTGTGGGGGTCGCAGGCAGAAAGGTACTAATTCTTATGGGACTCAAGTTTGTGGGAGTGGATAGGTTGCGGGACTGTGAGCATACGAGTGTCAAAGAAATAATTTTCGAAACAGATTTTGAATTTGGCTCCAAAGAAGATCCTCAAGCGCGAAGCGGTTCCAAGAGAGAAACATTATTAGGCTATTGAGGATTTGTTGCATTTTAGTGGTACGAGATTGAATTTTTTCATGAAATAATTCATCATGTGGTATGATTGGTCAACTGAGTATAAAGAAACAATGGAAGCAGCACTGCACAGCTGCTTGATTCCTGTTAGGAATAAATAGCAGTGCATATGGACGGTGGGCGAAAAACGACGAGAAACCGGGACGAATGGTTCAGCTCGGAACGCATGACATTGCCCGGCAGCGCAATGGTTAAGGCGTTCGACTCAGAATCGTTCGTCCCGGGTTCGCGTCCCAGTTCCGAGAGCGCTGTCCATATGCACGGCTCATTATTGCTAACAAGGATCACAGAGCTGTGCAATCGTGCTTCCATGGTTTCTTTATGGTCAGTTGACCGATCATATCGGCTGTCTATCTATCTATCTTTCTATCCACCGCTTTGGCCGGCGCACATCGGGCGGGCAGCTCGGCTGCAGCGGTGTGCGGGTGCAACTAGGTTGGCGGATTACACCTCCTGCGTTCACCCTCTAACGGAGTTTTTCAGATTGGGTGGCCAGTACTCGGTCAGCCCCACCCATTAGCACTGTTGTGGTAAACAGCACTGTAGCTCATAAATTCACGTGCTCTACTTTGTACTGGCTTCCTCTCGCTCCTCCCCAAAATTCTTCTAACAAATCCATACAAAAAGGAATCACGAATGGTCAGCATTTTTATTGGCATCTGATATGAACTGACGTTCACAATGTATATTGACATCCGAAAACAGCTGAAGACCGTCGTTTTTCATTAACCTCTATTCTCATCTGCGGAATTTGGCAATATACCGATGCTCCTGGTAACAGTTCTTCACACGAGTGCACCTGACATTGACCCATTTGACTCCGGTTCTCCTTCTTTTCCAACGCCACCTTCATCTCTACACCAAGCTGAATTTATGAACGCAAAATTGCTCGAAACAAACCTCATGTATTAGCATTACGATGGCACAATACCCATCCATTTTCGCCGCTCTCCTTGCTTGATCGGTCTGTGCCTTCAGAATTTTTGAGTTTTATACTGCCTTCTTTGATATCCAGTCTAGTTTTCGCTCATCTCCATTCCGTAATCGCATCCATACCGATACTCATCTCCACCCTATAACTCTCTTGATTATCGAGCACCCCGGCCAACGGGCGGCGACAGCCATTGCCATCCAGCCATATTTTGCGCCCGCGATACGCACCTTTGGTGCATTCAAACAAGATGACTCGCAGTGCAGGACTGGAATGCAACCACAGAAAAATCTTTGCGAACCGTTACCTAGCTTTGAATTAAAGCCTTCTGCTCGGAAAACCACATTACCTGTTATGATCCTGTGAGCGAAACCACATTGCAATGTATGTTTGGTTTCCGTTTTCCATGTCTTCATTGTACCTTCCTGGCCTAATTTTGATTTTGTCTTGCGCATGACTCTCGTATGTCGAGAAATATACAAAAACAAACAAACCTCTCAAATCACTAGAAGTCACTTCGATTCATAATGTCCATATTTCCTGTGCATCTCTATGTGAAAAATTGATCTTGCCTTGCGCATGCATTTCGCAAATCGAGAAATATACATTATCTTACTATATCTTATCTTATCTTAAATCGCATGCTGAATTATTTCATGTAAACATTCAATCTCCTACTACTAAAATGTATCAAGTAATCAAGCAAGCTGTGTAGGTCATATCCAAAGCGTTGGTCGTACTTAGGCTACCTGCACAGAAGTCATCTATCAGTAGGGCTCGATCGGTCTGAGCTAACGGACAGTAACCGTGCAAATCAGTGACGGATAGGTGCAACATGCTCATGTGTTGTGAAGTTCAACAAACCGTTCACAGCCTGCCCGGGAACGTGATTGATAAGACGTGGGGCACACAATCGTTCGTTCGTCCTTGTTCGGGTTCGCGTCCCAGTTCGGGCGCGGTCCACATGCACTGCTCATGATTCCTAACAAGGATATAACAGCTTTTCACTACTGACTATTTTGCAATTTCGAATTTGTTTTACTCATTTCCCTCACATGTCAGCCTTTTGAATTAACGTGTTTTTTTCTTTTCTAGACTTTTTTTCTGCTTTTAGCTTATTATTATTTCACTGCACCTCTACATATACGGTCTCAACATTTTACATAATTTTTGTTTGCGAACTATTTTGGGGCTGTTTCTAGCCACCATCTTAGACGAGTTTGCTGTGCTTCATTAGAAACCAGTGTGCAAACTAACGTCAGCGAGAATATCAATATTGGACTAGATGAGGCCTACGAACTTGGGTTAGAATTCCAGTTCATGACGGAATCTTTGCTGAGATCATCATCTGGGATTTGCCTTCACCTCTTACTTCCTCCCTTTCTCGCACATCCATGCTAATGCACTCCTTGACTTTCCTTGTAGTGATGTACCCACTTTACCAGTGGCTTAGGCAACTAACCTTTGAGCTTTTGCCAATATGGACCGACGAATGTGTCAATGGTTTTCTTGACGAGTCCACGCTTTCATCACATTCCGTAATTTTTAGAATCTTCAGGCTGTGTGCTGCTCGCTTCTCATGCCATCTTATCCTCTTTACCGGCTTGACGGGGCTGAATTGACCTGCAGTTAACCCTAAAATTGCTACCAGAGCTTAGTTCTAGTTGCCACATTTTACGGACTAGATGCACTGTGTTGCAGGTCTGTTGTCTCGATCCAATACTCACCATAACCCCGAGTGGGCGCCCAATCCAGACTAATTCTCTTTTTGCGTATCAGATCCCGCACCTGGAATAGACGAGCTGCTACCGATTCCGTCCTTGTATTAGCAATTCCAAATCTGCTATCCTATCGCTCCTTCTAGGAACCTTCTGGCTAGAACTGGCGCTCCAGTTCTGGCCCGTTCAACCGAAACTACGCCGGTTAGTGCATTGGATATCTCAACTCGCATTTTTCCGATTGGGCAAAGGCACCGTTGGTACTTCCTCTGGAACGGCTCGCGAACTTCATATTCCCCACCAGCACCGCTGACTAAGATCAAAAGCTGCGACGACAAAAATGACGGCATCGAGGACGTTCTAGAGGCGTGTATTTGGGGAGTGCTTTTACGTAATTTATCTTATCCGACGCATCTCCCAATACGGCTTGCGGCCATCCGCATAGAAATACAATCGATATTCTTGGGAGTTCCATAACCAAAGCTTCATAAAATATCCTTCAGATAGTCTGAGACAATTTCCATAGTTTTTCTCTACCTTCAGCACCTTTTTGGCGGTCTGTGGTTGTCAACTACGTATCTTATCCACTGTGTATGACGTTCCACCTGGTTTTCACTACTTCCATCTAACTACCATATTACCATTGCATCTCATCTCCTCAACTCAACGTTTCCGTCTATTGCGTAACGCTCTTGGCGTTTGGGGACTCTGGTCATGTTTTGCGTTAGCAGTGCGCAGATTTGGTGCATTTAAACACGAAATGACTGATAATTCGGTGCTTGCAAACAGCCCCAGGGAACACTGTATGGTCTTGAAAATTTAGTCTTCTATTTTTCGCTTCCCACTTGCATAGTTGTACTTTTCCCCGTTGCTTTGCAGCATCGCATTTCACCTTCCAGGGCCCTTCTGCAATATCTCAAGGTTGCACTCATTCCCTTACCCCTTTTGGTTTATGTTATTCGCGGTTCCTGTGCATCATCCTTGCAAACATTTGATCTTAACATACTCGTGCTTCTTGCAGATCGAGAAATACACATTGTTATTAATATTGTTTTGTCATTATCTGGGATTTATTTGTTCCACTTCTGACAGATCCGTGAGACACCATAGCTGACTGCATCGGTTCCAATTCGGATTACAGCTACCTGATCGGTGAGGAAGTAAAAAACGAGTGCAATGTTTAAGCGTTGAAAGTGAAGCTAAGTGAAAGAATAAAATAATTTCTTTGGACTTTATTTAGCAGCATCGAGCATTGTTTAACGTTTGGAACGTTTGGTCTACACTTGTAAAAGATTACTAATGATCTTGGGCGTTAATTGGAAGGAGACAATAAAGATGACTCGAAATCCTCATTCTTTGAGGTCGAGGTTTCACTCTCAAAAAAGATCACACCCAACAAAATCATAACCGAAATAGATTTGTTGCATTGAGTTGTTAAATAACAGCCGCAGAAGGCAGGCAGTGAGCTAAAAGCTGTAGGTTTACAATAATCTGAGCATGAATATGCGTTTTAGATTTCCAGTCATAATTTTCATCTTGAACGGTTCCTCGCCAAGTGGCCATCCAATTAAAAGTGTCCATAATGCACACTAGGATGCCGGTGCGAAATTTTTGACAGCTGAACCTAGATTTACCAGCGGTCCCCGTAAATTGTTGAAGAACCCTGAAGCATATCTAAACGGTAGGTGCCTCGAGTGTTCCAAGTACACCTCTCTGCGGAGACAGGGATCCGTTGCGCTTTTAAGTAAGTAAAGCCGGCTGAAAACCACAGAGCTGTTGTGAAACTTCGTATACATGAACGGTCATTGTGCACTTCATTTTCCAGACAACTTTGGGGAATTCCTGGTCAACTTTTCTCGGGGAGCACTGTGGGACAAAACCCAGAGGTCACTGCGTATTCGCCGGATGTTACTGGCGAACTGTAATCCTAGCTAAGCGAAGGCTTCTTACTGAGGGGCCCAAGGTTTAAACGAAATGTTCAGTCGTCCACTGCAATGATCGATTCCTTAGTAGTTAGTAAACGTTTTAAACTGCATCCAGGTTTCGATTCCGGCTCAAAGCGCATTGAGCATGGAAGTAGCTATCAGCATGGGCTTGTTTGTGTGTGTGACCCTGGAAACATGGGAACCAATATCGAGTTCAATGGGCAGTAATAACCGGCATGTGACATAGGTATATCTCCGTTTTGTTAGTCGCCTACCAACATATTTTGGGCTTTCCTTTGTAATAACCTGCACATTTTGTATCTGAGTGCAATAAAATTGTTGCTAGCTCACTAGCGCAGGGTAAATTGTAAGCGGAGACTACTTCTCAACTTCGGGAACCTAAGAATAGCTGAAAATACCCATCTCCCTTAGAGAAACTATTCCGCTTGACTTTCCAAGGCACTGAAGCACTATCCACGCCACAGATTAATAAAGAGCTGCTGGAATTAAGCAATTTCCATTATACAATAGAAGGGTGGCCATGAAAGGCGTTCTTATCGAAGGCAACTACGATATTTTCTGGCACTTTTGTTACGCGAATGCATGCTGTGTTCCCCAAAGTGATGTTCTTACCAACTGGATTATATCGATTCTAACTGCATAACGATGGTCCAGCGTTAACCCAGCGTTAATTTCTTTGTTCCGTTGGCATTCACCATAATACTGCCTACCTTCTCCCTCTTTTAAGATGACCTTGCTTTTCCCTATTGTTATTCCGACGGCTACTAAATACAAAGATGCTTGGAGCATTTGACATTGTGGTTGTCGCTGAACCACAAATATGACTGTCTTACAAACTTATCCGTTGGCAGACTCCAGCAGATAGTGCAGATAGCGGATCGGTTTCAATTATCACAGAATCACCGCTAGATAGGTTTACAACCCATACAGATAACCTACAAATTGCCAAACAGTAATATATTCAGCTATTTTTTACTTGGCTTGGGACGTACAACTGCATTGTTTGGGTGAAATGCTGCCATCCACTAATGGAACCATCACTATTTGTCCACCGTGGAAAGGAGTCCCATAAATTAACGTTATTTGGCTTTGGGGGATTGGAGCAAAAATGAGGAAAACATCTGGGAAATACCCCTAAGTCAATACAAGGAATACGCACCACTTACGTTTTAGACTTATCAGGTATATCAAGCAGTCCTAATGCAGCCTACCCGAAGAAAAGTTCTAGTACTTGTAAGATCACTTTCGTTTTTTCAACCAGGAATGGAAATCCACACAAAAGATGGTTTCCGTTGATGTAACCGTACCAGGTCCAGCGGGACATTTCCGGAGTAACCATTAGTTACGCTGATTATTCACCAAATTTAAGGGCAGGAAAGTTTGCAGGCCACTACTGTGGCAGTTGTGGAAGATCCACTGCAACAGAGAGTCGGTCTAGGCCGGAGAACCAAGGAAATCATCTAAAAAATCAAGAGAGCATTAAGACTTGAAGGAAAAAAATCGAGGAGGACTGCGTCGACGGCAAGAAGAATTACTACTTGACTGGTGTAAAATTAAGAACTATGTCATACCTTACATGAGCCATACTTTTTCGGTGAGCCCACTGAAATAGCTCAGAAGATGGGCTCAGAGGATTCGATTTCACCTGTAACTGTAGAACCGGTAAGTCAATTTTGGTTATTCATCCAACGCGTAATATATTTTGATGAGAACATATGACCGTAACTACAACAGCAGAACGTATAAGCAGCTTCTTCCGACCTTTCATGCTCTAGACAAGAATGCCCTAGACATCAGCGTAAACTATTTGGTGGTGCATGGAAATCGTGCACTTAAAAAATCCCGCATGCATGATCTACTTCCGGGTTAATTTCGGCGAGACACGCTAAAACGCATTGGCGATGACGGGCTCAGCAATGCCGTCCGTGAGTAGCTGCATGGTATCGCAAAAAATTATAAGTGATCCAGCGCTATCAGCATAATTTCATTTCCAGGACATCATAACAAATTCACTTTCAGTTCGTTGAGGAAATGCACAGCCATGGAACCCTTAGCCTAGATGAAACCACTGACGGATGAATTTTGTGTGTTAATCATTAATACCCTGCAATTTAATACCTTTAGCGAAATTTGGTCCTCGGATCAAATTTCTTTATATGTTAGCGTTTTAGTTGACATGCACTCCGGAGAAAACGTAAATGTCGACCACTTATTCAATTCACTGCATTTTACTCAAGTAGGTGGTGGTTGGTGGTCAGCTGCTTAGAACCACAATGGTGCTGTAAAGTTGGTCTCAGCTGATCAAGAGCATGAAGACAAATTTTTGGTACCCCGCTCAACAGCACTGAGTAAATTACAGCTAGTTTACGATCTTCATATTCATCCCCGGAGAGAACCCGAAATGACCACCAGCCTGGCCCTCTCCCCAGACAGGTGAGCAATGACCTGGATAGACTGAAGGGCCAATTGCATTACGTTTGCTTGCCCTTAACCATTGTGACCATTTGCGCGTCACTTCTGCTCGGCTCTGTACGATTGCAATACTGACAACCCTGCCATTAGACCAGCACAAGGAAAAGACGGCCCGCAGCGGTAGCAGGTTGAATTTATTTGACGGCAGCGTGCAGGTCTGGCATCCGTGAGCAATGTCATTGCTCTGGCCGGTCAGCATCCGGGTCAACAAGCGACCCAGAGGAACAAACAAATGTTCTGCGGCAGAATGGAACATTAATTCGGTCGGCGGAAGGGCGGGTACTGTGTAGAAAGTTCGGCTTACAGGAACAAGAAAGAAGTCAGTGAGCATGAACGGAAGGTGGCTTCGGTGCTGAATTTTGTGAAAAGGTGGATAAGAGAGCTGACAGCAAGCCAGTGTCAGTGCTGATTACGGTCCTCCAAACATCCGGTCATGCTGTCTAGTAGGCACCATATTACGGACCTCATATCTGGGCATTACAAACTAATAGGGTGGCATGCATGTGAAAAGTTACATTTTAAACAGTGCGCAGCAAAGTCTTTGGACTGTAAAGGGCAGGGCTGAAACGCATTATCTCTCGTTTCTTCCCATACGAAAGACGAAAGGCCTCGTTGGGAAAACAATTGATGACCTCGCTTCAGCAGCCAGGATAGCTGACGGTCAACGGACGCTCATAGAAACGGAGATCCGCTACATGGAGTCCATAATCGTGAAACGATGGCAGGTTTTATAAAAAAACGTCTTTTCTGGAAACCACAGCTGGTCATTGGAAGTGCCTTACGCAGTGAGCATGTATTCATTTCTGATGAAGATGACTGTTTTATACAAGAAGGAGTAGGCCAGTGAACACTCTAATGATGGATTGAACTTCCATGTGGCTCAAAAGGACATTGAGAGGCTGTGTCAACGAGCAGATAAAAATCTGATCGTCAACCAAACCAACATGGTGTTTTTTGACAAAACACATTACTTTACTTCAGTCGCCTTGGAGGAGCTGGGTCCGACTCACTCAGTTCCATAGAAAAATATCATTGGCCGTTATGGAATAATAATCACCATATGAAGAGACATCGCCTAAGTGTCTGGTTGAGTTTGAAAGAATTTTGACCATTAGTCCGAATAATCTCATAAGATGAGGACTGCCTGCAGTTGCACCTAATTATCTGTTCATCTGGACATGCAGTGTATATGACCAAGTTAAAATGGTACTAAGGGAGACCGATCATTGTTTCTGGAAGCCAGCAGATTAGCTCGAACAGGTGCTTTTGTAACGATGGATAATGAAGTACCTGCCAGCTTTTCAGGCTCGCGAGAATTGGATTAGCGAAATAAGATCACCTAAAGTAGGGAACGTTGTTTTGCTCACTGAGGAACATACGGACCGAGACAAACGGTCTCTAGAGAACGTCAAACATTGTCAAGTTGACGCAGATGGATAAATTCAAACAGTATTCCTATCGGGAAGTAAAAAATGCGTGCATTACCCCGGGAAGATATGCTTGCCCGATGGGTTCGATTGGAAAGTCTCATAAGAAAATATCATGTCTGCGGTCCGTGAGGTCAAAAGCCAATAACAACTTCTGCAAACATTGCTGTTTCCTCAACAACAAGCTGTTGCCAGTATCGAAGAATTTTGTAGGTAACATAGGACTTCCTCACCCCTGTTTTAGTACACGCATTCATTACTTGTAAGAATATTTAACTGCCTTACGTTTCCCTGGACACCACTCAAAAAACCGTGCACTGCAACCAAACTAGCCCGGATTCACGACTCATGTGTCACTGCTCCAGATGCTACTGACGTAATGAAAACCACATCTGCATCGCCATCACTCACTAGTTACATGGCACACTGTAGGGGATTTTACTGAATGACCATACCATCATTCACTTTGCATGTTTCTACACCCGTTTTCTAAACCATCGTAATTCGTGGCCCATTTACTATGCGTCCTTGAGCTAAACCTTAAGCTGAGGCAAACATTCAACACACCCTATAACAACTACACGTTATTGTAACGTTTGATGCATAACTATTGATGGAAGTCAGACCCATACAGAAAAGGCACCACTCTGCGGAACTCGAAAGCATCGGAGAACAGGCTGGTAGTAAAGTTATTCTCCAAACACAGAAGCAGTGTAGAGTTACTAGATATAAGATGCCACCTGATACGATAGATTAAATAAATGTTAACCTTGTTCTAACTTTCCGGGTTTGGAGTATCTTGGTCGGCATTGTAAAGGGCTACTTCGAAAATCCTCCCACTCATTCGATTACGGAATGCTCTGAATGAATTTGCTAGTTTACGGGGTTCGACCATGTCACCGCTTTCGGGAACAATTAATTTGACCTTATAGTGGGTCATGATGTGGCTGCCTGTTCGCGCTCGATAAACCTTGTCCTTTGGCTCCCGCTGTACTGTTGCAATGGCCGCACATTTGCGTTTTGCACTTTTCTACAGTCTGATGTTTGTTCTGTTAGTCATTGTTGTCTTGATTCGGGTTTCACATTAATCTGGCTACACATCACTGGAGTATTGACTATTGAGGTCTTAAACACAATACCAAGGAACCTCCGGAAGATTGCATGCGCCACCGTTACCTTTTTCTCACGTATCCTTTCTACTATGTATCCTGACCAAGCTTCACAATCTAAGACAACGTCTACTCAATTTCTTACGCGCAGCTTTGTATCTTCGTTGGCTTGAGGCATAACCTTGACTTTCACTAACCATAGTAGTCATCCACAGAGCCATTTGCACTCCCATCATCTGTAAATGCGGAAAGAAATCAGAATTCCGGGTTGTATACTGTTAGCCTAAAATAGGTGCTGGCATATGTCGAACGCAGAGTGACCGTGGAGTTCACCTCCACAAGTTCATGAAAGCAGAATTCATGGATTGCGTCCAATCAATCGCGCAGATTCTATCGGCCCATTTACGAACTGATATTATGCCCCGGTTTTCATTGCTTCACACCCAAGGTGGCCAGCGTCCCTCTTTCTGTGGTCACTGCAACAGATGGCACCAATAATTCACTGCAAAATTCATTCAGCGGGAGCAGTACGTCTCTGGTCCTGGCGAACTTTGGTAAAAACAAATTTTGGTGAAACCTTATTCTGCTTTTGTTGCTTCGTTGTCAGAAGTGCCGAGACTCATCCTATCTGGTCAGACAGTTTGATCGCTTTTTGGAACAGCTTGTCATTGCACCGATGGTTTGAGCCCAATACATGCCTACTAGAAAGCACGTTTCGATATAGCAAATAAAGTGAAGCTTCGTTTTGTTCAGCAGACCAAAGTCAATCTAACGTTGTCTTAACTGCATTCTGCGATCAGCGTGTCTGGCTTATGAAAACAACCTTGACACTACCTGCATACTCTTTCTCCCGCTAAACGTGACATTTAAAAAGGAAAACGTAGTGCAATCAGAAACCAATTTTGTGTCGATAATTCCGCGTCCTACATTCCAAAGGATCGAGCCAACTTTTAGACTTTCCCCGTTCTACTCTATCCTAGTGGGAAAATTAAAAAGCACCATTTCCTTTGCCATTTCATCAAAAGATTTTATATTCCCATGCGAGGAACTCGGGCTTTCCAGCAGTATCGCCAAATATCTCTTTTAATTTCTTGAAATCTCTGAATTCCGGGAGACCGTGGGAATTGCACACTACCCATGGCATGAATTCAGGCGTTATTAGTTCCTTGAATTTTGTTCCATTACTTTGTTACCACCTTCCCGGCTGAAGAAGGGATGAAGTGAAATTTCCTTTTACTTTCAAAACAAAGGTTATCTCGCAGTTTTGCTTCGCATTTGCAAGCAGTCATTGTATTTGCGTAAAAATGTAAGACGCTAACAACATTCAAGTGTTCCTTGTTTCGCACAGAGAGAAACCGGAGATATCGGCATGAATACATGAATACAATAATCCGCTGACAGCCTGCAATTACTTTGTGCCGACCCGAGAATAAAGGCTTTTTATATTTTTGTGGTTAACTTCTCAGTGTGTACTATGGGTAGTGGATGGCAGACGCAATAACGTTACCTTGACTGACAGGTGATCTGTGCATATATGCCAAGGCTAACTTCGTAAAATATTTCAGCAAGTAGCCGAGTTTGCCAAATTATCGTTGAAAATAGGTCGATCGGCTGGTGGATATATGTATGACCTGTATTTCCCCTCGTTCAGTTGGTGTTCTCTGCTGTCATGGCGACCCCAATCCTGGAGCTGCTAGTCACCAGTTTCAGTACAATGCGAACCCAATAACCTGACTTCTCAACGGACGCTGTGTCAGGCGCTCTAAGTGCTTGGTAAAGTCCTCATCTCCCAACACTCATGGTTATGGACACCAAACATTCATTAATCGCAGTAATACTTGAACAACTGCGGCTTTTTAAAAGGAACCAACATTGTGACCACCATCGAAGCTGCAGAAAAGCATTGTCATTTTAATCTTCTGTTTTCGCTTATTTAATTTAGCGAGGACAAACGTGTGGTGAAGGAGCACGAGATAAAACAATGATTTAGCAGTACTTAAGATACCGCCGTTTGTTATACTGCGCTCATTCCGGCTGGACTTAATTCCGTTTAAGTCTACACAACAGCATATTTGGGCCCGAGTTTTTCAGGTAACAAGAGAAGGGCAACTGCTGCTTTTGGTCAAAGTCGGTACGAGACGTGGAAACGTGTCCGCGGCGAAGATAGGTCACCGGTGTTAGTGAGCACGGATTGAATTAGCTCAAACCTGGCCTGGTGGAGGAAAGACTTCAAAACAACCTTTCGCTAGCTTCAAAGGCCACTGGTTTGTCAAACCGTGAACTTAATAGCTTCCAACTTGGCAGGTTGCCTACTTTTCGTAGCCCAGCCGCAGTCAGTTGTATTCATCCACCCCACCCCTCGCTTTCAAGCGCCCTTGCCTGCTGACAGCCGCAGAAACATTCGGCTGTTTGCAGGTGGCTAATCAACAAAGTCGACTGAATGAAATTCAAACCTCCGGTCCAAACAATTGGCATCCGGGACCCATTACTCAATTCCACCAGTGAATATCATCGGATCTGCCATTCTATGGGTGACGAGTTTATTAGAGCGTCAATCAGTCCCACAGCATTGCTTGGGTATCATGTCATCACTTTTCAGCCTTTACTGGACCAACGGGAACTGCAGGCAGCACCTGGTTTCTGGAAAATCGTAGGCGCAGCGAGAGAATAACTCCACTTATTCCATCTCATCTCATTCTTCCAGGATAACATAAGAAGGCCTGATTATCCACCGGTGCTACTCAACAATCCCTAAGGGCTGAGGCCCGATATGCCAGAACTCTCCAATCCTTTAGTAAGTTAACATGTAAATAGGCAAGTGGCATCTCGTCACCACCAATTGCCAATCGTCAGTGCATTGGTGTAGATCAACACACTGCAGAAAACGTCTCTCGACTAATCGTCTGCAAAATTTCTTCGTAAAACAGTCCGTCATCCTAAAAATCCTTAGCCTTGGTAATCCTGGATGGTCCTACCGAGTTTTACACCATCCATCTGGCTCCTCCCTTGGAACTTTCGATCCAATTTTGCGTTTTTTATCCATAATCTGTCGAATTCAATCAAAATATCAGATGGTCCACAATTTCGCAATTGTGACCTGAAATATGTGACTGTTTTGCCCACCTTACAGCAATGTGTAATTCAGCCGTTACTCACATATGAATATAGCTTCCCGTTAGCACTTGCAGATTTTCACAATCACCACTAGCCAATTTTGCAAATTACCCATCCAATACATTCCTTATATCTCGAATAATCCAATAACCAAATTTCAGAATATTTTTCTCTGCTTAAACTACCTTCTGCGTTAGCCTGCTCGCATGCATTTCAGAAGCCAAACTAATCAAAATTCCTTCAACCCTTCACAGTCCACTTTCAGTCCCAAAGCCTAGTTTCTTACATTGTGGCACNTACCGCCGTTTGTTATACTGCGCTCATTCCGGCTGGACTTAATTCCGTTTAAGTCTACACAACAGCATATTTGGGCCCGAGTTTTTCAGGTAACAAGAGAAGGGCAACTGCTGCTTTTGGTCAAAGTCGGTACGAGACGTGGAAACGTGTCCGCGGCGAAGATAGGTCACCGGTGTTAGTGAGCACGGATTGAATTAGCTCAAACCTGGCCTGGTGGAGGAAAGACTTCAAAACAACCTTTCGCTAGCTTCAAAGGCCACTGGTTTGTCAAACCGTGAACTTAATAGCTTCCAACTTGGCAGGTTGCCTACTTTTCGTAGCCCAGCCGCAGTCAGTTGTATTCATCCACCCCACCCCTCGCTTTCAAGCGCCCTTGCCTGCTGACAGCCGCAGAAACATTCGGCTGTTTGCAGGTGGCTAATCAACAAAGTCGACTGAATGAAATTCAAACCTCCGGTCCAAACAATTGGCATCCGGGACCCATTACTCAATTCCACCAGTGAATATCATCGGATCTGCCATTCTATGGGTGACGAGTTTATTAGAGCGTCAATCAGTCCCACAGCATTGCTTGGGTATCATGTCATCACTTTTCAGCCTTTACTGGACCAACGGGAACTGCAGGCAGCACCTGGTTTCTGGAAAATCGTAGGCGCAGCGAGAGAATAACTCCACTTATTCCATCTCATCTCATTCTTCCAGGATAACATAAGAAGGCCTGATTATCCACCGGTGCTACTCAACAATCCCTAAGGGCTGAGGCCCGATATGCCAGAACTCTCCAATCCTTTAGTAAGTTAACATGTAAATAGGCAAGTGGCATCTCGTCACCACCAATTGCCAATCGTCAGTGCATTGGTGTAGATCAACACACTGCAGAAAACGTCTCTCGACTAATCGTCTGCAAAATTTCTTCGTAAAACAGTCCGTCATCCTAAAAATCCTTAGCCTTGGTAATCCTGGATGGTCCTACCGAGTTTTACACCATCCATCTGGCTCCTCCCTTGGAACTTTCGATCCAATTTTGCGTTTTTTATCCATAATCTGTCGAATTCAATCAAAATATCAGATGGTCCACAATTTCGCAATTGTGACCTGAAATATGTGACTGTTTTGCCCACCTTACAGCAATGTGTAATTCAGCCGTTACTCACATATGAATATAGCTTCCCGTTAGCACTTGCAGATTTTCACAATCACCACTAGCCAATTTTGCAAATTACCCATCCAATACATTCCTTATATCTCGAATAATCCAATAACCAAATTTCAGAATATTTTTCTCTGCTTAAACTACCTTCTGCGTTAGCCTGCTCGCATGCATTTCAGAAGCCAAACTAATCAAAATTCCTTCAACCCTTCACAGTCCACTTTCAGTCCCAAAGCCTAGTTTCTTACATTGTGGCACAATTTGCTGGTTCATTTTCGTCTTTAATCAGATTTCGTAGGCAAATTAACATTGCCACACTATTGCTTCCTTAAAGGCCATGGAGCCAGTGATCCGGGTTGAATTCCAGGAACTTTATTACAAGCACCAGTGAGTTCACAGCATTGCTAATAAATTCAGTCGGATTGTCCCAGGCAGCCAAGAGTTTCGGTCCGTCAAATTTATTTGCTAATTGCCCACCAAATTAATTGGATCATCATGTATGCCGACCAGTTCCTTTGGTATTGAAACCAAATGTTACACCACATTTTCGGATGTTGATGTGGCCAACGGATGGCGGATATGTTGATTGTTCTCTCATTTACAGGGTGATCATCCGAAACGTCTGGCCTTCCAAAGGCGTATCGCCATCGGGTGAGACGATACATTCTTTACTGTTTTTTTTTAGCAGGACCCATTGATTCGGACTTAAAAGATGTGGATGCCTAACCACGGTGCATACCAGTTAAAGCATTCTGGAAGTTCGAATAGCACGAACACATCCGTGTTCTGTTCAAATTGAACTGAACAAAG
>LUCM01006949.1:4015-18875 GCA_008360955.1 Fasciolopsis buskii
AGAAAATGACAACACGATCGCCACTGTTCACAGTTCACTGCCATATCCTTCAGTGTCTCCAAACAGCAAGCCGACGAGTCATTCGGACCCCAACCACGAAGACGTGAGACACCTACTTTACCTAACTTCGCTGTACATTTTCTCATCCCACGTTGCCACGTCATCTGTTGGCCTTCACATGGGTCCTTCCATTCATTGGGAGGGACACAAAGTAGGGCACGGCATGGTATTTTGTGTTCCTCCCAATGAATGGAAGAAGCCATGTGGAGGCTAACAGATGCCTATTGATTGCAATGAATTTTGCACTTCTAAAACAAAATAAGTGCTCTGGAATGCATTCATAAATCCTCTATACCCAAGTTCGTCAGTGCTTTGAAAAACTTAAGAGCGATGTTGAAAACAAAGGCAGTGATCGTGGAGAGCGATACATTTCTGGCTATAAGAACGGCTGTTTCACAAGTTGCCATGGCGAAATTCAAGGACTGCAATCTTTTCCCCAGAACATTAGCCCTAATCGCAAAATACCACTTTGCCTCCGAAAAGGGAGCGCATATAAACAGTGGCACTGAGGATGCGGAGGCACTACCTAATAGAAAAACGTTTCAAGTCAATCACCGACCAGGGGTTATTTGCCCTCACACTCAGCAAACAACCAAATGGTAAAACCATAAATGCAGAAATTCAACGACTGTGGGCTGAATTATTAGGCAGGTCGATTAGAACAGCTCCCGACTGATTGCTTGAAACCTGTAGTATGCTGCTTCGAATTCGCCGGCTGGAAATTAAAGCGGACGAGGTATAATGAAAAACTGGGTTAATCCAACGGTGGGAAGATGTTAGAACATCGAAGGCTGACGCGGTAAACTGAGTAGGAAGAGGCGGATAATCCTAAGGTAACTAAGGCTAAATGCAGACCATGAAGTCTAGCCGGATGACTGCGACTGGTGGCAGCGACCGGAGAATAAGATTAATCAATATCTGACTCTTTTTATACTTCATGAATTGTTCATTGCCCACTTTCTGTCCTTATCATTGTGGTGCACTTTCTTTGAGTTATAATGAATGGCATCGGGGCCAGATGCTCAGATTGGAGGAATATTTTCGTTGCAGCCTGTGTTTACATATCCGCCAAGGATCTTAAGAGCTTCAATTACATCCGTCCGCCTTTTTCGCACGGAGAAGGATCCCACCTGATCAAGCTTGCCCTGGTAAGGCGGTCTTCTTAAACCTAGGGGATCATCGGATGGCTCGCTTTTAAACCTTCAGAACCTTGATGACACGCAACAAGTGAAGTCCATAAGGCCGGATGCAACACCGGGGATTTCCTGGAGCCGACTGTTTCACGAAGCCAGGAAAGGACCACAGATGCTGTTGGAGCTGCGTTTTTCTCTGGGAATTTTCGTGTAGCTGGCTTGGACCTTAATAGCACCCTTCGTCGATGTGTCCACCATCCCACTTTTAAGGCCCAACGAAGCCCTGATATGAAGCTGAACCCATTCCACCAAATGCATGTACTCTTGAGTAGTGAATGGCAAGGCTTACTGCGTTAAATCAAGAACCCCTTAGTTTACTCTCGGTTCATCTCATCGCTATCTCGATTTCGTCAGCGAACTTAAAGGGAAGGCTCCTCATGCTGTTATTTAAGTCGTCAGCGTAAACTAACGACAGTAGGGGGTCGGGAACCCACCCCGATATATTCCAGTGCTCTGCCGCTGACTTAACTCCTTTATCTAATCCCTAGAAGATTTGATTGATTACACTACGTTCAATCCCAGATAGTGCCTGGAATTCAGTCCCTCTTAATTTGGTCAGTGACTGTCGGTCTTTAACAGCATCGGATCATAAGGAACTTAGCTTAGACCACCTTTATCCGCCCGTTTGCCATTGGCGACTGACAGTCATTCCACGTGGTCTCTCAAAGTGGATGGGCAAGGGTACATTTCTGCCACCGAGTTGGAACCTAACTTGTGTCTCGTTATCTGAACACCGGCGGGGGGTTACACTAATCTGAAGACCGCAAGGACCGATCTGACCAATGATGATTACAGAGCACCTCTTGCTACTTCCACCTAGTAAATGAGATCATTGACGTGAATATTTCCTGGAAGTTTTTTTGCATTCCACGAATCTCTAAACAGCTTTATTAGCCAATCCGGAATATTAATGCTAACAGTTTCAGTGCCCTTGGGTGCGTATTAACCGGTCCGGTTCAGCTCAATTTTCAAGGGACACGTTTTGGTCCACGCCATCCGTGTCGAGAATTTTCTCGATGGCATGCACTAAGACTGAGCATTTACCTTTGCCAGGTCCAATTCAATGGGTCTAGCCAAAAGGAACAAAACAAAATACCCCATCTCATCCTGCGTTCCTTTTCAGGGATACGAACACCGTGTAATTACCCTATTTCAATTCGACTGTCGAACGCTTCTAAAGAATTTATGTCCATTGAAACTTTAGAGCTTTGTCGTGTTGACAGACATGTAAGCTATTTTTTTAACAACGATTCTTATAGACAAACACAAGAATTCTGGATTATGATCGCACAGAGATACATTCGCCCTCTCATTCAAAGGCAACAGAAACATTCTCATCGCTGCAGGATTAGAAGACTTTTGTGGAGAGATACAGTAAATGGGCTCCGTAAAGACTATTCCTCAGATAGAAACAGCTAACTTGCCAATAGCGGAAATATACGAAACGCCATGTTTTGCTCACCTAACGAGTCCAATACCCGTCCCGCCGGCGCAAATTAAAGGAAACCAAAAAAACTATACACAAAGTACACAAAAATCCCAGCGACAAACAAAGAGATCCATTCGCGCGGCGCAGCGGTCAGCTTTGAGTGGTGCGCGCATGATCATGTCAGTTCAGTTCAGTATACAGAGAACAGAAATAAATGCAACGGTCAAACGAGAGTCAAGATCGGTGTGTTATCCGTTAGTTTTCTTGGCTCCCTACGCCGCTCGGGACTTAAAGTTGTTTTCTTACTGAAAGAGAGTTTTAAAACGGTGTCATGCCCACACATAAGGGCACCATTACACATTACACCTAAACAGGCAGGGCGGAAAATAGAATGCGATGTGCTCCGAACCCACAAACGTTTATGCCCCTGCGGTCAGCAGCAGGCACTTATCATGATTTGGTGGTAGATCTCAGAAGGATCTCAAATCCAGAGATCAGTTTGCTACCATCATATTATCCGCAAATTAAAGCAAGGGCTATCAAGCACCTGCGCTAAGACGTTTATGAACATCAGGAACACAGCAAGCGTAGACAGACTGAGGTGCTCCGCTTGTGGCGTCTTGTGATTCACAGTCGTAGATGCCCATCCAGACAGTGGCCTGAAGTTGCCGGGCAGCTGGTCCATCCATTGTCTTGCCAATTCATTTATACCAAACGCTAACAGTGGGTGGTTTGACAGTCAATTTCTCTCGGACTCAAAGACTTTACAAAAGTCGAGGTAATCGACAGGGACTACTTGGCCATCATCCCTATGCGAGCTATTTTATCCACGTACATATCGATATTCGCTAGGCACTTCCAGTTCTTGACGAAACAATGATGCACCGAAGTCAAATGATTGTTGTTTTCCAGATGCAGCAAAGCTGGTCCCTGTTTATAGTCTGTAATCATTTAGACACTGATGTCAGACGCACTGGCTCGTAGTTGTTGGCCTGGTGTCTAGAAGCTGCATTGGCTTAAAAAGGGCTGGGTAAGTGCTGTCTGCCCCCACCAATTTGGGCATGTTTTATACTTATAAAATCGACAGCGTTTCATCTTCGTTTTTACCCAATTCAGATACCATCACGGTCCACCGGAGGATCCTGGAAACACCACGTAGTACCTAGCATTATAAGCTATTAAGGAACGGGTTATTTTCAGCCCAATCTTTATCCGTACGACCTAAAGTGTCATCATGCACCGCTTTTAGCTGTGGTCATTTTGGGACGTATATATGTAAGAAACTTTATTAATATATGTCCTGGCTTATTGCTCATCAGACTCTAATATATTGAGCTTTTGCATCGGTTGGACTCAGTCCTCCACTTGGAACTTCGGGGCCTCGCACCGTGGGGTTCGAGACCCCTGTAATGTATCCACTATCGTTCACGGGATTTAGCTAATCTTTCCATCTCTGACCTCTACCAGGATGGACGAAGCTTATTCCTCCGCGCTACTACGGGAGCACAGTCCTCAGAGTGAAGCAATAATCTTCAGATTACAGTCCACCTATCCTTAATTGGTGCAGCAAAACTCTATGGGTCCCAAAATGTTTGCTATAGTATTTCACGGATTCTGTTCTTTGATTCTGGCAGATTTTCTAACAAGCTTGGCACTTGGTAGGATATCTTTGCAACCGGTGTCATTTGCGAAAGCTCTAGTCACTTTTGTCTGAGAGTGGGTCCACTACCATAGAGCAGACGTTATTCCTGCGTTTACTTATCCCTAATCCTAGCGTCCATGATTGCTAACCGTCTTCAAAACTAGTTGCCTCCCGGGATAACGAGAGCTTTATTCTTTTCAATCGCCCATCGGTGATAGCGGCGAATGCCACACCGCAGATAACTGCTGTGAATTCACCCTCACTTGCTTTATTGACTGTCGTTCCCTCTGGCGCACTTCCGAGGGAACTCCCCACATCCCCCAGCCGGCGACGCTTGAGCTTAGCTTGACGAGACACTCTCGTTCTGTGTTTCATTTGTGGTGTTTCACGAAAGGCCTTCTTCATCGCCTTACTTGGTTCACCGTTCTCAAAAACGGGGAACCAGCGCTTTAGTACGGGGAGCTGGATTTGGTGGCGTGCGCCACACTACGGTGGCCAGGTTCCATCCCCGTTGGATATCCTGTGTGTCATTGTCCGGGCCTGTCAGGATCATCGGTTCAGCAATTTCCTAGGTTCCCTTTTGCCGCATTGTATCCATATGTAAAAATTGCCCATATCCGCCGTCTGTTGCCGGGCCTGCGGCGGGACTGGACTGATCGCGCGTCCACGCGGCCCTAGCGTCACCCTTTGGTGTTGTTGGAGCAGTGGTTCTGTTTGGCCTCGAATTACCAAAGCGTTTGCCTATCTCAATGGATAATCACAGCAGAGGGATTCTTATACCCTGCTCTACCTTAACATAATTTGCTATAAACGTCCCACTACCGGCACTGAACGGCTCATCCCGAGCAATTATTCTGAGCTCACTGGGGTTGTTTCATTGATCCCGTTCGTTCTACCAACTGACCTATGCTGTGGTTTCCGCCAAGCACCACTGGAAGATGCCGCATACATGCCCTTTCAGATAACAACTCCATGGTCTCTCGCACTCAATTGGTTTCTTTCATTTCGCTAGCTGTGTCCACCTGACTTCATTTCGTTCTGGCGGGGTATGCCTCTTGCCGACCTCCTTCTAACATTCCATAGCGTTATTACCATTGTCCGTTCAGCTGTCCTTACCCCCAAAAACGACCCTTACATTTGCCTTCTTCTGCGCCGACTTCCACATCTGACAGGGTGAAGAAACCGAAGAAGTAGTCGGGCACTTCCTTCGGCAAAGCAACACCACGAGATGCGAGCTTCAAGTGGATTTCAATTCTTTTTTCGGCAATGCTGAGAAATTTTTATGGTACCATTGTCCAAAGATTTCGCGGTGAATGCCATCTTACGCTTCTTTTGTGCAACTGCTTGCCTGAAATATATTCGTGTCCAAATTGCCCCGTACATCGTGAGAGGAAAAAGGTAACCTACCTACCTTTGTCAAAAGCTGAAAGGGGTAGGAGACAGGTTTTAGGAGGAAAGATGACACGGATGCTACCACGCGCAGCGAAAACGTACGTCAATGAAATAACCACTACAGTGCCTCAAGAATAAAGGCTGGGGAGAAGCGATAATCTCTCAAATACCAAGGCCACTTAAATGGAAACCACTGTATGTTTAAGATGCAAAACGGCCGAGGATTTTTCATAAGTATAATTAACACTGTACGTAATAAGGGGGTAGATAAGTGAGCGGAAAGTAACATCATCAGGGAGTCAATTTAGTGCTAAAAAGGAAGCGAGGGGAACGTCAAATGTTGCACCAAACTATTTAAGGGACAAAGTTATATGACAAATTGTGGATGGAGAAACCACGAGACTCACAAGAATGAGTTTCGTGAACTCATGTGGCTGAGATCGGACTCAAATAGGCGCTTTGGGGGCTGAAAATGTGTTCGTGTAAGTGGAATTAGTTCTTAATGACACTTGCAAAGAATGGCTTGCGTTTTGTCCTCTTTAATGTTGGGGTTTTTGGTGTTCTGTTGAGTAGGGGTTAGGACGTTGATGCCATCCCAGTGGTATCAGTAATGTTGCTTTGGCCAGTCTCAATGGTTCGCCTAAGACAAGGTACCCAGGGCGGTCAGTGTTTTTAAACGGACAGGTGCTAGAGAGCCAAACATGGACAGCTGCGTTCCAGCGGGCAAGGCAACCAGCACATCGGGTTGGACGGGGCTTCCGACAATAAGGTTTCCGTTTCACCTGCACTTACTTTTAGGTAAATTGGTAATTGGCGAGTAGGGAGAATAGCTGGGCGGGGAAAGAAAAGGAAATGTCTAGAATTCGTTCAATTTGGTGTTATGGTGAATAAACAAAATCAGTTTCTTTTAAGCCTTTCGTGGTCCAGACCAATGTCTTGAAATAATCAGAAGGGCATAGACTTTCGGTGACGGAACCTGTGTTGCAAAGGTTCCACTTGCTTGCTCTCGGAAAGTTTCATTCCTCTGTCAGCTCCAGGCTGCATGATTCATAATTTTAGCCTGCTTCTCCATTAAATTTTCCCATTTCCCGGGCGATGCAACTCAGTGGCCCAACAGGAGTTCTTTCACAAGCGTTAGAGAATAAAACTCCCCATTAGCTTTGCTTGTGGGATCCGTCTGACCCGCAAGTCCGCTGTGAATGCGACGAAGATCCGTGCAGCTGGTTATGTATGAGCTTCCACTGATGCTGCTGCTCCAGGGGACCAGGAAAGAACACTGAAATGGGGCCGCGGGCTACAAGCTGGATGCTAGGCCAGGAGTTTCCAGGGGAGGTCATAAAGAGGAGTGAGGGGAAAAGCATTAGTATGAAAGAATCAGTAATCCGTGTCTGAATAGGATAGCAGCAACTTGTATCAGACAGTTGTTTCAGTGAGGGTGCGTGACTAACTAAGTAATAAGGGAAAAAGACGGTAGTTGTTCTAAACGTCAGCACACGTGCCAGGTGTGCGTTGAGAAGACAGGGGTAGTTTGAAGACTAGAGGAGTTAGTGGTGAAGCATAAGTGGGCAGTCCGATGCGCTACTTGCCCAACTCGTGCAACAATTCAGCCAGATGCTTGCCTACAGAACAAGGGCGGTGTGGGCCACCCCTTTCGCAGGGTCAGGTCTGGGCTGATAGCATGCATTTCCATCGTAGAGGCTGGCTCAGTCCTTCGCAGCCTGAGTTTGCTTTTGTTGCCGGGCTCAAAGCGATCCCGGCAGAATTTCTTTCCTAACAGAGGAATGGTTAAGCCCATATAAATGCTTTCCAAATTTCCTCCGCCTGACGTTAATTTCCCATGTCTTTAACGTCGTACCTTTCTTCCATTAACGAGTGCCACTTTAAACCGGTTTGCTGAATAAGCGAGTTAGTTAGTCTAAATCTCTTCGAACGCCCGATCCTCTTAGATATAGGGGTAGCACAAACGAACAACCTTTGGTAAGTCAACAGCCTACGGACCACGTCTTTGAAGGGGATGATTTGCGATGATAGGAAACGCATATATTAGGGCATTCAAAGCCAGAAGGGTGAATACTTAGCAAAATGTTTGCTTCGATGCCTGTTCTTGCTTGGCCAGTTTCGACGATGAGTTCCGAAGAGAAATGGAAGTGTGAATTCTGAACGGTTGGGATGAAGTGCAAATTTTACCGTTAATGAAAATATTGATGAATTTTAAGACCGCTTCGCAAGCCGAATTCACATTGGAAATCGTTCCTTACAACTTATGTTTGACGAAATACCTACCAGCATCTTCGTCAATGCATGCCGATTTTTTTCGATTGCAGTTCCGTCGCCCTATCTCATGCTGGAACAGATCAAGGAACAGTATTCCAGAGTGGGTTTGACGTGCGGTTTGAAGAGGTGCAGTTTGCTATAGTTCAGCTTAAAGGTTCTACTTAGCAGCCCGACTCTTTTATTGACTTTCGCAACTTCAGTACTTGCAGGTTTAAAAACTTTTTCCGCGCGTTAACTGCAAAGGGCAGTTTAGTTCAGATTCGGCAGGACGGAATTGACCGAAATAGTCAAACGATTTGGACCGTTATTCCTCAAACATCTACATTTGTGCTTTCTGATGAGCCCATCTAAGCAGTCACTTATTGTTTAGGTTAGGCCGATTGATAGCAACCGGCCGATGATCACACCCCAATCTTTTAAACGGTCACCGCTGTTACTAACTTTCAGCCCAGTAGTGTTCCATTGGTTATTTGTGGTCTGAAGTAAGCCACATATAACTGTGTCAACAATACTGGTCAGCGGCTTTACGGTCGTCTGGTGTGTACTGTGGTGACCCTCTTATTTGCAGCCTCTGCGGCATTTTTCACTTCCCTCATTAGTTTTCCTCGGTTGAAGGAGACTCGAAGCACAGCCCCCCATCGCAACATCCAACTGATTCTTCCTTTCACTTGGGCGTACGATTTGGACGCACAAAATATATCGGACTTGCTCCGGTTGTCGCATGCATCGACCCTGTCATTTGTCTTAAACGTATCCACTCTGTTTCTGAACACGACGTCCGAATGAATACACCTATGATGCCTCTTGGGATTCGGTGTGAGTTCCCATTCACGAGCCGAGTCAAAAATTTTCTTATTCTCTTGTGGGATTCTTACTGCCGTGACATTTCTCCCTGCTGCACATGTGTTTACATAAATTGCTTGCACGTTTACATGAAAAAATGTCCGTAGAGAACTGCCAAGCATATGTGGGTCACTTCCGGACTTTCGCGCTCGCTGTCATCTTCTATCAGGTAATATGTCACTGATGCCCGTGGTTCCCTTTAGTGTCTGCGGTGAACAAGCGTATTGCCTGATGTAAGGCGATGCATGCTGCGTCAATCACAACCAATCTCTTTTTCTGTACGATTTGCCCCTGTCTATCCTTGCTCAGTGATCACTTGTACATACTTTTGACGCCTTGGATACCACACTAGGTTTTATGGAAGTTGTTAATTCGGTGTCTTACGACTTTGGCCATCTTCTCTGTTTTCATATATAACTGCAGTGTCAATCCCCAGGATATTCCATTCTTATTCTGAACCGCTCTTCCATGTGGAGCTACGGGGTGACAATCAGTCGCAAGGTCGGCGCTGATATTCCATGTCGTCCGTGTCTGCCAGTTGGGGAAGTGCTTTTTACTTGTCACTTTACCTGACGGGACACCGAGCCAAATCTGGCGTAAGTGTACATCGCCAGTATAGTGCTCACGAAGGCTTCATCGGGATCCCATGGTACATGTTTCTTCCCGTCACTTCACTTGTCCCCGTCGGGGCTAAGCTACTCCAGAGACCAACTGGACCAAAAACACTGGCGTTCTAGACTACAAAACATTTTACACCTCTTCTTTTGCTTTGATCAAATATCCTTTCTTTCCTCTATAGTTTTGTCCTACACCTTTCGGTGCGGGGTGCGGTCGTGTCCATGGCATCAGTAGGCGTGTATCGGCGAGCTTATTCTTAGCAGATTTCTGAGGGCGCAGACAGGTTGGCGGATCACACCGTTGCGCGCATCTCTTACAGGGTGTTTTCAGGTTGGACGCCCAGTTTATGGTCAGCTCCACTCACTAGCCCCTTTACGGTTAACCAATTACTTGCCGTTCTGCTTACGTACAAATTTATTTATTGGTATCCAGTTACTCTCACTCTCGCCCAAAAGTGTGGGCCACATTCCATTTTCCCCGAGTTATGCAAGAACTGCAACAAGTACGGTTCTATTATTTCGTAGTCCACTACTAAGAGAGGGCTTTAAGTTTTCCATCCTTGACCAATTTACTGCTAGGTTGGTAATCAAGCAGCATGACCCATGGGGTCTCCATAAGGCAGGTATGCGGGCAACTTGGGGCTACCCTAAGTGTTACAATGGAAAAAGCGGAACAGCGCTGCCAGCGCATTAGGTTCATCTAAGGAGCTAAATTAAGTTTTACTCTGGGCCGGTAGTAGACCATGGGCTGCTGCAAAGTCATCTGCAACCTAAGAAAAACCTGCTAAAATGCCTTTCTCAAGTTAGATCAATTTTATCGATTAAGCCTGATTTCTCGTGATTGTTTCTAGTCTGATGCGTGCACTAACAGGAAGAAAACAAAATTTCCGAAGCGCTTGCGGCAGGAAAACGGAACTGATTCCCAGTAAACTGTACTTACAACTTTCTAAACTAATTCGGGTGCATCTTTAACGTGTTTTATGTTGACAAGTTGATTGGAACCATAGTAAAGCAGCGATATATTAAAAGAGAAAATTGGAAATGAACTTAGATCATGTATTTTCAAAGAACGACACTAAGAATCCCCATATTAGGAGATTCTGTATACTTTTATCGACATGTTACGAGCTTAGTAGAATCCACTAATTCCAATATACGAGAATATTCATTTATATACACCAGTAAATATCCGATGAAAGGATACTGACATTGAAATAATACTAGCACTGCGCATCTTATGCATATGGCAAACCGCGAGTGTCAGGGCCTACTGGAGTTGACTTTGTGCACGTGCTTGGTACGCCCACTGCCGGAGCTGCGGGCTCGTGCATTTTGAACCCAATGGCGCATGCGCCCGCTAATTTCTGGCGGCGGCTCTTTTGAAAACAGCGGACCGCTTCAGACTGTAACTGTAATATATTGAAACTTTTAGGTTACGACTTATATTTAATCGCTTCCATCAACCGGTGATTACCAGCATGTTTACATTTACGTATACTAAGCTAGGAGCACACTGCAGCCGGATTGCCATGACAGCCACTGCTAACATTCTTTTAAATGTATCCCCGTAATCTGGAGAGGCATAATCTATGACTGTAGCGATCAAGCGCAGCTGGTAGAAGCAAAAGCAACTTACCATGTCTTTGAACACTTGCGATGCTTGCAGATCGTTACTTGGGCGTTTTAATTCTACTTAGTCTTTGACAGTTGCAATCTATGGCGGAACATGACTTTGTTCCTCCGGATAGCTTGTTTAGCCGAACGTTGACCACCAAGCACGATCACTATTAGCAAGTTGCTCACTTGCGCTGCCCTCGCACGCTTCTGTCAAAATATACCAAACCTGATACCTCTTCCGACTGTCTTCTCGTTGTACCGGTCAAGTGTCAGGGTTGCCAGTATTGCAATCATACGGAGCCGAGTAACAGTAACGCACGAGTGGTCACGAAGTTTAAGGGCAAGCAAACGTAATACCAGATTCGCGTTGGGACAATCGGTTCTGCATCTCTGTTCCGGTGCCAAACGATTACCTGAAGACCTTACAGATATTGCCATCGGCTTCATGGACTCAACCAGGTTACCAACGCCTTTTCTGAGACGCTCTACGGAAGGCAACGTCTATACTTGATTTAGCGTAATTATTCTCGGGGAATGTGGTGCATACTTCTAAAGTAGCCGGCATAAGTAAGGTCCCATGTTTCTTATAAACCATAACTGAACGAGCTGAAAAAGCTTGTGCAATCATTTCTTCATGCGGATAATGTTCACGAAATACTCGGAGAATGTCTACTTCACTTGGTACGACTGGAAAGAACTCGATGACAGAGACGAGGTGATATATGCTGCGCTGACGAAAGTAACTAGCTTCTTTTAGTGTATAACCGCCAGGTTCTAAATTTGGCGAGATGCTGTTGACAGCTGCAGTGCCGTCGGCTTATCCTTTTGGCGAATTATTTAGGGATTCTGATCCACCACGAACAAAACTGGAACCCCGCAGCATTGGAACCCGAATATCTTCATACTTTGTACGCGTTTCATTTTGTTTCGGGGCATGTCTGCCTCTCCTTTCTATTAGTTGAGGCTGCCGTGGATCCCACTAAAAACAAGTGCTCGACATCCATATGATCGCTAAATCATCTATTTCAATATGACAGTCGCTCAGGGTTTGGCTAGCCGCAATATCTGAACTCGTAGGTAAAACTGGAGACATTGGCCAAAACACCATGTTGCCGCACGTCTACCAATGAATGTGCCAGACAATGAACATTACAAACCAAGTCCTCTGGCGAATATAGAGAAGACGAAGAGAAGAGTACAAGTTAAAGTCTCTGTGGAAAATCGAGATCTGGACTGTGAAGCTGCAGCTGTGAAAAATATAAACAAAGATGAATAAGCAAAAGTGCCCGTGAAATTTTGGCCGCAAAAGATCAACCAAAAAAGTGTGCTTAACAGACAAAAAGAATTGTCTGTACTCCGAGGCTTGCCATCGCCTTAAATCACATGTGTGAGGGCAAGACATTAAAAAGGATGGTTCTCCACAATACGTTCCCCAATTTCATCCACTAGTGCAGGGCTGAAAGAGAAATCCTGTGGATGGCCGCTTTCAAGTCATGCGTGTACCAGTTTCTGGGTATTTCCCAGACAAATTAGATGCAGAAAGTTCAACAGAAAACCTGCTAACATGTAAACGGGAATTTAAGTAGAGAATATATTTTATAGGTGAAACCGTTTGAGCATTAATTGTCGTATGTCAGGGTCAGTATGCCTTTGAGCTTCCAAAACAAGGAACATCATTCACTGACGTAGAAGCCACGCTGCATATACCTGTTACAGTCGAAGTGTACATTTGGAATTTACCTTGTCAAATGAGCGAGGGGAGGGAGTGTCACACCTAATACACCGCCAGTTTACATTGTGCTGTGGTCCCGCGATACGTGACTCTACCAGCCATGACATTACGAATTTCGGTCACGGTTCGTTGGCAGTATTTGATAACGGGTTAACCTTCAATATTGCAGCTGTAAACACCCGCGGGGAACACCAGGATGCACGTCGGACCAATAATCAACGAGAAAATAGACCGCAACAGTAAGGACGAAGAAAGAAATAGCGACGAACTATTGACAATCAGCCATAAATCACAGTTTTTCGGATGACCCTCAGTCTTATGGTCCATCACAGCAACCCATCGATAACCTCAATGATAAGGCACCGAGTAAGGAGTTCATGTTCAATTTTACGGAAATAATTGTGCCAAGCTGAAAATTGCTGCCTGTTAAAGGAAACAGACAGTGAATTGTTTGCGCGTTAAACTTGATAATAATAATACAATTGATATATTTCTCGAGGTTTGCCGAGAAGCATAAAGTTTGCTTGATAATAATGCATCACATGGACAAGGAAAATATTTGTTTAATTGTTAGGTAAGGAGTAGGTCTTGAAAAAAACAACACTAATGGAGCATAATAAATGGGTTGTACTATGGAATGGAAAGTGGAAAATCATCCATGATGGCGCTTGTGGGGGTGGACTTTCATCGTTACGGTCAGTCGGCCCGCACCGTTTGCTTGATCCATCAATGTTTCTTTGGTTCCCGGCCGATCAAGAGCATTTGATGGAAACCGTGGATTACGAGGGCAGCGGGAAAATAAAGGAACAGTATGTGAAATACTTCGGAGTGCCATATATTCCCTCTTGAAACCCGGCTATGACGTAAATAATAAGCTGGACAAATCCCAAAATATTATGTCCATGGGACATCTCACTTGCGACGACGACCGTTCTGTCATTTGATGAAACCGGCCATATCAACAGTGATCTACAAAAGTGAAGATATAAGTATGATATAAGTGTGATATAAAATAAAACGATACATTGAATATACGATAACTGCAGTTAAAATTGGTCAAGAACTGTCCTTTCCAAGTAGCATACCGGATCCGGACCGGATCCTGACCTTGTCCGGTAACAGTTCGGTAGAGCTCCGGTAGAAGTCCAGCGAATCCGGATACTACACACTGAGGAAGTCCGGAAATGATACCGGTGCCGAGGCGGTACCGGATGGGCACGAGGTGGCTACCGGAAAATCGGCAAGCCTTTTAGTATCTTCTATCCCCTTTTGCCATTTTCACGTTCACAGTCGCTTAAAATATCACATCCCCCACAGCGGACTGCTATTTTTTAATTTATACCTACTGTCCAGGCCCCCCATATCTCCAAATATAGCTTCATATTTGTGCACACATATTCGGTAAGTACTCGCTGCGCATAGAAGGCCACGGCCAGAACCCCTAAAATACGTTCCCGATGCTAGGAACGGATCATCTAACATTACGCGCATAACAGAACCAAACTCAAAAATTTAAAATGCATTCTATCAAAAATAATCGCGTTGAGAATCAATTTTTTGTACAGGATTTCCAGTTTGATTGGAGGCATCTTCTGCAAAGAATGGGGAAATGAAAAGAAAATTACTAATTTGGGGTTCGCTGATAACTTAGCTCATATTAAATACTTACGACAGGACATTTCACTGATCATTAAGGTCTTCAAAAGTTAACAAACCTTTCGGGTATTTTAACGTTTAACTTATCATTCTGCGACCGTGACCACGATGCCGAGCGTCGGTGAACCAGTGCTTTATCACTCGCTCGATAGTTAGGGTGGATTCGTCTTGAAAGGCTGACATACTCCTGACAGCATGTTTGTGGTCGATAATGTACGATATTATTCAATCTTATCTATCACTGCTGATGTAAATCTGTGGTTCGCGGTGGATGCTTTTTCGGCTGAACCCATCCAGTTGCATCTCAGCGCTAAATCCTCCCCTATCAGTGATGACAGCATTCGTCGGATAGTGGTGCCCAGGTCACTGCAGAAGCAGCGCTTCAGGGCATTAGCCTATAGATCA
>LUCM01006949.1:21344-36016 GCA_008360955.1 Fasciolopsis buskii
GATATACAACTCACGTGACTTCTGGGGTGCATTAGTGAGTTACCAACATATGTGCGGTCGTGTTCTGTGTTGATCTTCTCTGCCCCGCTAGCGCGTTGTGCTAGCCCTTCGAATTGCGGGCTCTGTTCCTGTGTGACTATCCACTGAAAAAGGGCATCTGGTCTTTTCTATTCTGTCGTGGTACTATTGGACGTGAAGAATCAAGCCCGAATCTTTGTGTCTCCGACCTTAGTGCGTGTCAGTTCCCCGCTATGTCGAAGGTTATTTGGTACTGTGCCAGTATGTGACATCTAGCGTTGAAGACTTTTGTCTCAGTGTTGCTTGCTGATCAGTTCAACTAAGAAGCACAACAGCCACCGAGTGAACCATCTGCTGCACAAATCAACTAAAGGTAAGATTTGTTAGACGACCGCCGATATATGGCCAACGTCACCAGGGATATTGGTTTAACTAAACAAAAAGGGCAAAATGAGCAGCATTACTGATTCATGTAATGGGATAATATGGCTGTTATCATAAACGAGAGTCAAATGAATTTCATGAAACACTATTTTGGACTATTCCCAACCACGAATATTAACGTGGGGCAACTAGCTGCCTGGGTAACCGTCAGTTTTTCAACGCATGATTCCTTAACTGCCAATGTTTTTGCTTTAAATGGTCGTAGGTTCCAGGACGTGGTTCAATCACAACAGTGATGCAAAACTATTTAAATTTTACCGATGGTGTGCTCTTACATGACCCCAAACAATTAGTCCAAATTTATATTTTTAACTGCTGTTTGTCTGGATATCAACATTCGTTCTCCATGAATTTTTCACTTCGATTTGACCTTGCTTCTTTTGTGCAGGATGCCATTAACCTGGTTATAGCACACTTCGACTTTGTCTCTCCTAGCCATGTTTTTTTACTTTCGCCCATTTCGGGCCCACTATCTTGCTGCCCATTGTTGACGTGGTGGCGGACACAATAAACCGCAAAACTGGTGAGACGACCGTGAACTCATTCTCGCGCACATCTATCGCCTGCATATGTTAGCGTTTGTCTAAAAATAGAGCACTATTCATCACTAGACCGCTCAAATATCTTAAAAAACATCCATGCATCTCTATTCCAGCCGATCTCAGGTAAATTGCTGCTAATGCCTCTTATCAGCTCAATATCTGCCTTCCAGACGCCTTCTGAGGTGCCAGCATAGCTGGTATCCCCATGGACAGCCTACTATATTATTTGTGGTCCGTGTCATTCATTCTATATTCACCAAACTAAATCCAGCACTTACTACCCAATTTTCGTTGTTCGTAACAGTCAAACCCACTGACCACAAAGCTTCAGTCGTTTGTGAGCATTCAACCGTCTCCTTTATTTCAAACCACATTTAATCCAACTCATTCACACAATTTTCTGTTCAGATCCAGCAAAATTTCACCCATATGCATACCGTAATGTCCTCCTCCTAGATACTTTGTCATTTACAATTAATATCTACCGTTACACCCGGCCAGGTTCTTTCCAGAACTGGGTTATCAAGACCAGTTTTGGTTGTAACAACATAACTCACCTACAGCGGGAAACTACCTTCAGGGGAACAGTTATTTTACTTTTGAAAATTGCCTAGGTTCTCCGGCCAGTTCAATTCGAGGCTGCGGAAACGAAATACGTCTTGAAACACGACCGGCCAAATATAAATATCTTATCACAAACCTGGAAGGGCGCCAAAACCCAGTTATCGTTTTATGTTCTTGATAAACCTTTGGTACGTTTTAGTAACATTGCGCAACCCATGAAACATACGCGAGAACTTATACTGGCCGAAATTGGTCGCCATGCCACTTTTATCGACGTCTTCAATGGGATTGGGATCTGGTGGCATGTTCATACCAGTTCTATTTTAGAAAACATGGTCTTGCCCTGAATTAGCGTCGTGATGTCTTGTATGTTGGGATGATTCTTAAAATGTGTAAGTTAGATGATTAACCGCATAGTGCCTTGCAGCTGGCAGACAATTTTCATAGAAGGCAAACCACAGGGCCAAGTGGCACACAGTCTATCATGTCAAGGTCACTGGCTAGGGCCCTGGCCATATCTTTGGGCCAGTTACATGGTAAATACCATAGGGGCAAAATAACCGGACGGATGAAATTCTCGGTATTAGGAGTACACGTCAGTGTCACGAAGGAGCGCGTGACGCCCTAAGAACTGATCGATCTAATATTAGGGATGCTGTAAATTATAGAAATGATAGCCCGAACGTAGCTGGTAAGATATCACAAAGCCAACGATGTAACAAATGGAGAACGGCACAACCTAAGGAACTGGGGAACTAGTCTTGCAAATCTACTTAGGTTCTGTGAAGCAACCAAGAGAGTGGATGACGGGGATAATTTGTAAGCTCGATATCCCACGTTGTAAACGCTAAGTTGTTGCTTCACGGAATAGAAAGAATGAGTTTACCTACTGGCTTTATTGGATGGTTAAGAGCTCATCTGTGCAGTCTTTCTTCTGCATAATAGTAGAAAAAAATGGATTGAGGGTGACACAAGGTGGAATTGGAGGTCCCCACGCGCTGAGATGAGACCATTGCTGATTTCAGTCGATGTCAAAGAGCTGCCAACGGTGATCCGGTAACATGGCATGAGATATGGACGCAAAATGAAGGTCCTGGATAGCCTTGACGAGTCTCCAATTCAGGAAGACATAGTTGCAGCACAGCATTGGGCAGCTGGCAGAAGTTATCGCTGAGTATGGATAAACGCTCTCGTTAAATGGTTAAAGGATCCAACGGCCTTTGTAGCCCAGAAACAGCTGAACGGATACCTATCACCCAGAAGTCGGGGAGAAGTAATCCATTAATCCGAGTGACGGCAATTTTCAACCCATCGAATCGGTGCCCGGAGGCGGCAAAACATAGTAGCTAGGACATTTTAACAAATGTCCCAGTGTTCTGCTATCTCTGTACGAAGCCCTTTTAAGCCAGCATTCAGAAATGGCAGTTCACACTTAGGCCTTAAGGTTAATCACGATAGTGGAAACCTCGGAAGAATACCAATGGTTTTTGACTAGAATGATCGGCAGCCTTTGGGGCTAGAATACCACGATAAGTTTTCATTCCCACAACTGTTTCCTTGAGGCGTCGATGGAAAAGGGACAATCAGCTTGAATCGATAAAGGAGCAAAACGGGCTATTAACCATCGACTGTTCGCTCTTCCAGGAAAATGGAAACTCGGCTCCCCGATGCTGTAAGCTGAAATTAACCGGATCGAGGCCAGCCAAGACCATCCGAGTCTAACTCTATGTTTACTGTATTGACAACTGTTGGAATAAGCTCTCGGCAGAAGTTGCAGGATTGAAACCTGTCACAGCCTCCAAAAATGCCCTGGGTGTGTTACTATGGAGCAATTAGTTATTATTCTCACAGATTGTCCCTATATTCGATCCTGTCGATTCTTGACCCCTCGGCAACTTGCCTACACCCGGAAGCGGGTATCTGGATATATTTGCAATGACCTAACCTGTTGGCTATGAGGCTGCGTCCAATCAAAATAGCACATTTTACGTGTCCTCCAGACAGTGCATTTGATATATGTTCTACTATTTTTCAACCACCAGGAAGGAGGAAGAAAGAATAATGAAGAAAATACTTAGCACGTGAAACGATAGTTACAAAGTGGAGCAATTTGAGCCAATGTCAGTAAGGGTGCTTTCGTTAAAACTGACCAAAATCCTATAAGACCAAAAATGGAACCAAGTGTACTCCACGGTGGATTATCAGGGATTCGGTTAGAGTTAGGTTAGGCAGCAAGTCCACAGGTCCCAGTGGATTTTCGCGTAGAACCGTGCCATAGCAGTGGTTTAGCCTTTGTTATTGTTTTGCTGAATGTGCGCTAAAATGCCACTTCGCACAAAATGAAACGATGGGGCAGTGGCCTCTTCTGGCTGTTTTGGGGAGATGGGTATTTTACGGCTGTTTGCTGTGGCTTGAAACGGGGAGCGGGATCATGAGGGAGGTGAATCCAATTAGCCATCACTGAAACCTCGCTTACTTCCAACGTTCCTGACTCGGAAATAGCTACCCCCTGGTTTCTTAGTCATTAAGGTTGGCCCGGGTGAAAGCTTTGTTGTACTCTGAAAACTCCCTTTGCCTTCAACAAACGTTTTCCGGTTTTGAATCAGTAGACTCCAGTTCACTCATGTTTTACATTCCTTAGACCAAACACCGTAAATGTGCAGATCTCTACTGGACACTACCCAACACAATTTGATTCTGCCAAACGTACCTGATTCGGCACTTAGTTAGAAATGTTTCAATCACCTTCTGATCACGGGTGACTTAAATTAGCTCAGAGCTGAACACTGTGAATTTATATGTAGAAATCTTCTTTAAGCTTTACTGTCGAGTGGCACGGAGCTAAAATTTGAGGTAGTTCACTGCATTCCAGAGGCAAAAACTCTATTTCTGTTACATTTATCCGCAACACATGATAAACACTAGATAGGCGCAGTTCACTACCTGCATTCGATAGGTGAAAGCGATCACCTAGCTAACGGATTCAACTAAATCATCAGATGGCCACCGATTCTGCACCTACCAAATGCACAAGTTCCTTCAGAAGAACGAACTTTCAGGTCCTCAACAGCTCCATGAACCTCAGCCTAGGTAGCGGGATCCTAAACAAAAATGCTGGAAAATGGTTGCTCTCCTTGGATTCCTCGTCACTACGGTTGGCGCTACCCTCGTCGAATAGTGCACTCCGATCTCTCTAGTAATATCCGGAACTCAGTATTGACACAAAGGTGCTAGTAAAACTATTCGCTTTAGACCCACGGCTTTTGAATGAGGCAAATCAGAGAATACTTAAATTTGTTGCAAGACCCTTTTGTGTATATCCTGGTGGAAGTACCATCTCTAGAACATACATTCTTTCCAGAGACGTCACTGCATAAAGACTTAAAGAGCTTCCACTTATTCCTCTAATAGTTTTGCTGAAAACAGTTGTCATTTCGTAAGGTAAATCAGTCTTCCTAAAAAAGTTAGGTCTCCATCCAGACCCATCCGCTAGAACCTTAGAAACAACAACCACTTTCCTAACTGTGAAGGGTTTTCCAGCCACTATTTAAAGGTTTACTTCTAGCCCAGGGAAATCAATATATTTTGCTTTCCCAGTTTCTCGCGGCCCATACCCTACTTCGATTGACGAACATAATGTGCAAGAACCGGGATCCATGGTCTAAGAATTGCATCCCCGGGATACTTCAAGACTTCATGACTTACAGAGAAGGGGACACAGAAATCGGGAGAAATTTTACTGCCCTCGTGGGTCTTTGGGTTACTGTTTTCCGACGAAGACCAAACTGAACTGAAACGGAGCAACAAGAGGAAGCGAGAACAAAATACAGAAGATGAATGAAAGGATTCAGCAACGCTCAGGTATATTGAGAGCAGGGATGTCTGTGTTCACGAAAGTAGACTGACATCGGCGTTGGCCGCCAGTTAGGTGCTCCAATCTGACTTGTTCTCATGCAATCTGATCTGAACTAAGCGGAGCTGACCCAAGCAAAACCACTGTAAATGAGGGAAAACCGTTTGAGCCGAGATACAACTGCTGCCAGGACTCCCCCACAAAACAAAACGACTCGCGTAAAAATGGAGGTATAAAGTCGTTCGTCTTCGTTAGCCACCGTAAACGAGGGTAATAGTGGACGCAATCTAGGTGGGCGATTACGTGGATAAACAGAATAGCACGTGGAAGGTTCAAATGTCAAAAGAAATAGCTAAGTGTGGTTAGCCATTGGAGCCAAAATCCATTTACCGTTTTATTTATCCATACTTAACAGTAGCAATTATTTTTGTAGGCTAGTAGTTGAGATTCATACGAGAAATTCAGCCACTTGAAATTTTGTAGGTACTGAGATAAGCGGAAGATAACTGGAAACTCTTCGATTGAAGCAACCTGAATAAAGGCATCGCGTTTTCAGTTTTCGAAACACAGCCAGATCCAGGAAGCTCTCCACTGCAAGAAACTGGGAGGTGCGATAATCTCCCCTTAGTTTCTACCAGACACACCTTTAAAGAGTAAGAACATTATGAAATCGCGAACGACGAAGTAGAGTCACGTTTGAAATGAATAAATTCCTTTAGTTACACTGGACCAGATGACGCAAATCCGCATACGCTGGAGGGGCTGACACGATTTCTTGCCCCATCACGCTTCCCTTGTTCCATTGTGGCATAAAAACAGGTGTCATCCCGCAAGATTCGAACACAGAATTTGCCGTTTCTCTCTTTTAAAAAGGTGAATTTTATGCTCCGGGGGTATAACGGCCGACCAATCTAACTAGTATTCCCAGAGACGTTTCACGGACGAAGTTATAAATTCTAGATTCTCAGTAATCTCCGTGAAAATGAGCTGACATCCCTACTTCGGTATAAGTTTCCTCAGGCATACCTTGAGCTGCCAGCATGATCTGCCAAGTATCAATTTGGCACGAGCGCAAGAACTAAAGCTAGGGATGGAGGTTGGCCCATCGACTAGAGTTTGCCGTTAGATGATGATGAATGGGCAAGTATGTGTTTTGGTGTTGTTCCCGGCTTGTTTTGCTTGATCAACGGAGCAGCTCGAATTCGAAATTAACGACTTGGACTCCGGAGCTCTGATATTCTAGCAATCCTGTCCCATCAGGAGAAAGCGCACAAATCTGTTTAGCCTCATAATGCAAAACGTTTCCAGAATTCACAGTTTTTATCTCTTATACAGATCTTCCATTTACCCAGGGCTGGAATGGGATAATCAGAGACCTGGACTTGCTGAACCAGGTCAAAAGGATAGTTAATAAATTGACACGTGGTTTTGGAATTACATTCTACCCCAACCGAATCTGTTCCCAAAGTGTTTGCTCTTTTAAGTATGCAATCAACCGTAGGTATTACATCCGTTACACAGCACACTCACTTCAAAATGTATCTGAAAACGTCCGCAGATAAACCTCAAAGTTTATTTCAATCCCCCAAAACGAAATCGAAGTAAACACGTTGAAGAACTCACTCACACATTTGAGGTTCCTATTTTCATTTCGATAAAATGCATCTAGCTTAAATCTAACAACTAATCATATGTATATGATTGTTGTGTAAACATAAACGCATTGGATCACCACAATCGTCCTTTTATACATCTTGCGAGACAAATACCCGACAGATGCGATGTACATTTTCTTTCACACCGTTCTCTCCTGTATCGCAAAAGCACTATATCCGAGTAAAACGGTGCGGAATGATGATACGTTGATTATTATTTAAGTGTTTCAATGAGCTGAACATGGCTCTGTCAACAGTCAGTTTTCTTTACGCACCAGCCAAATATCCTGGTCCATGCAGTTCTTGGCAGGCGTACCATGAAGGGGACAGGACTGCAACAAACTGTAATACTCACATCGTAATCATCTGCACAGCCATAACATATTTTGATATTTAATTATTTCACTTTCTTACAGGAGAGAATTACAAAAGTACGTGGTCCAACATATCGTGATATATACACATATTTGTATATATATATATGTATTAGTGCGTACATACCTAAAATAAATAAGCAATATCTAAGGACGTACTGCGTAGAACAACATTCAGTATAAATTAGAATTTTTCATCTATTCAGACGGACATCACATATCTATAGTGAAGCTCGTCTCGTTGTACATGTTCTGCAGACTCTGTCTGCTTCCTTCGGAACATAATGGAATTTTTCTCCTACATCATTTTAGTAGCCTGGTTGTATTCCCTGCGGTAGATTACGTCTAGGACAATCACGCGAAATAACAAAGCTTCCATCCCTATCGTGCACAGTTTTGTCCCGTCCAATGGAATCAATCCACATGGTTCTTTCTAATTTTTCTTGTCAAAATTATAAGTGCCGCAATGCTTCATCCTTTGAACCACCATATTTGGACCCGGACAATTTGCGGAAAGGAAGAGAGTTAATAAATCGCATTACCATTTGTTCAGAACGTATTCCTTCTTGGAGGGGTTCCTGAAGCTTGTTGGAATTCACCGCGTTGTCCACAACGATGCTCTCTTCGGTGCATTTGGGTTCAATGAACACTAACTTGTATTGATAGAGAGCCCAACTAACGCTTAGCTTACAACATTGATTCCACCTATGAGCCACAGGACCTGATATCTGTGATATTTTTACTATCAGCCTACCCAATTTAGGTGGATGCTCTCATTCCAATATTGTTCACGATTGACTACAGTAAGTTGACCGCTTTAATTTCTAGATCCATGTATGGACCTGGCATCCTGGGCCACCCGAAAGAGGTAAGGTCACTGGGAAAAGAAATTATTCACCGAGAGCGATTGTAATTTCAAATGATCACCGGTGTCAACGTGCAGTGTCAAAACCTGATGGCCTGCTTGTAAAATGTGTTTACTTTAACATGAAAGTTTCATGCTAGATGACTGAAACTGTTGACGTTTCGATTCATTTACATCATTGACAACCCTAGTACGTAATATGATATATAATCATGCTCCTGTAGCTGACAGAGAGGCTGTGAGCTTCGTTCAATTTTAAGAACATTGTACCGAACATTCCTCCATTCTACGAGAACAACGGGCTCCTTGGAGATGCATCAGTTGTAGCTATTTGAACAACGCGCAATGGCCACTTTCCACACTGGCCTAAACTGTTGTGGAATTCGAGAAATGTAGTCGAAAGACTTCATTAGGTAATATTTGAAGTGTGATAGTCTTCATTTAGTTAGCAGAAGATATTTGTTAGAATCTCGGCATATCAAGAGATCGACACAGAGATTTTCAGTCACTCACGGGTTTCTGAGTACACAGAACGACGGAGATAGGTCTAAATACGTATGTAATTTACGTAAAAATGCAGAAAAACAAAGACTAACGTGCCAAACGTCCCCAGCATGACCTTTGACGATTGTAAGTCTTGGTCCTTTCATTAAATAAATTCGCGGAACAAGAAAAAATCATCGCAGTTCCGCAAACAATTTGGGACGAATTTGAGCAGATGCTGGCAGTGTTGCACATACTGAGCCTCTTAGTTTCCCCATGCAACGAACGGCCGCTACTTATTTCGTCAACTTCTGTGATAAATGATAATCAGTATAATAAGTAACACTAATTCCAATGCAACACAAATGAAGCAATCAAGAATCGTCATCCAAACGAGCAGAAATAAATTCATAAACATAGTTCTAATTCTGAGGAAGATGTATCTTTCTCGCATTCGTTTCCGTTTGTATAACAATACAGTGTCTCATTTCATGCATCAAATCTGTTAGGCATGTCCGGCGCTTTGCTCCTTCATGGGCTAAGTAAATCCATAACATTTGTGCTACCTTACTGTACATTGCGCTCACCATCGTACGTCATGTAACGTGATGTCAAATATTAGCATCCAATACATCTTTCCTGATTTGTATGATTTAGCTTCAGGAAATACACAAAGTGTGCGATAACAAAGTTTGCACTATATACATGTGTAAAGCTACCAATAACATTAGCACTAAGATCAAATCTAGAACCGGAAAACTAATGGAAGGGAAAATAATATACACTGCAAATTTCAGCATGCATCGTCTGGGTGATATATGACAGGTGGAACATGCACCGAGAAAGTGTTTGACTGACCTACCTGAACAGGACAGAAACAGAAAAATCAGCATAAGCCAAAGCTCACTGAGCGTACGCGGCGGTATCAACACTTACACAAGTAAACCAATATGGTGGTAAGCAAAAGTCATGTTACACAAGTCACATGACCAGATGACTTTCACAAATGGACCACATGAAGACCTACAAAGGCGATAATACTGATGAACATAACGCAAATATCCTGAAACGTTTAAAGAAAGGTGTAAAACACTTGATTCAGCTTACTAATTTTAGCAAGCAGCTATAAAACCTCCGGCTTAGAGTAGTTCCGAAGAACAAAGTCGGGTGAAATAAAGTATTTTTTGTTCCATTTTTCCTATTCTTTGCAAAAACTTAAAAAATAATTATTTTTAGCTCATTCACCAAGCTTTTGTGACAATTTGGCTGAAGTTTTAGACAGCAACCGTCTACTCTGAAGAACTGTACACGAGGAGATTGTTTTGGGTCATACCATCGCCAGCTATGTTGCTTACGCAGGTAGTGTTAATCTGTGAGACAACGAATGACCAGAGACGCCGAAATACATGTTATCTACATGTATTATTTAGCTTTTGAAATCATGACAATCCAACATTGTGACCCTCGAATTCTCAGTACGCAGTAGCACCATCTCACTGGAGGATTGAAGATCAGTGCCTGAGAAAAGGTTAACGACTGCAGAAGAAATGCATGGCAATCTGGAACTCAAATAGTGAGGCTTGAACAACTGTGCTGGGCTTTTAACAGAAGCACAATAGTTAACATTACTGTATTTGAAAAAAATAGTTATCAACACTACGACCATGTTCAAGAAATGAATAAGCAGTAGCCGAGTGAACAGCACTTTTGAGGATGCGCACAAATTTCTCCGCCAGTACGTTAGCCTGAGGATGACGAGACTTAGTGCACAAATGACGAAACCAAAGTCGTTTAACCAATCACGGATAAGTTTAGCAGTCAAATAGCACCATTATCAGTAACGAATACAAGAGATACGTTCTTTGCCAAGTGTCTTAAGCAAAGCTTTTTGGGTGAATTCAAATGTGATCCAGATTGTCCGACGTACGTCTGGAAGCCTCTGAAAAACATCAAAAACCACTTGAGCATAGTTTTACCCAAGAAGTGGCCTCAACAGTGCGCGTGTACATAATGTCAAGATTCACGAGAAATTATCCAAGGAAACAATTGCTAAAGTTCGAATGGTTTATGCCAACACTTATAAATGTTCTTCTCCGTTTTAATAACGTCAGGATTGCAGGAACTATAATAAAACAACTTTTCAGTTCTAGTTTATATAAAGTACAGAAACGAGGTAAAAGGCCCGAAGCACTAAAGTGTATCCCACATCAAATCCTCTCACAGTATGGGGAATGCCCCATTTGACTCGTGTAACGGTTTGCTAATTTTAGGCACACCAGTTCGTAGTACAAATAGGAAGGTTTTGTACGTAGTTTCTGAAGTATCTTTAGTCCCAAAATGGACAGGGTCAAATATGGAATTAAAAAATTATATTTCGCTGGAGGAGAATCAGACAAGCAAACATGAATCAAACAAGACCCAAGGGATTTTTGGAGAATAGCCGCCAATGCCAGAAATAGTTTTACGTATTGTTCCAACGAGAAATTCAGAGTAGAAAGAGAATAGTCTTGGAATTGGTGCACTCTTCACTTCCTACAGAAAGGATAAAAGAACCAGAGGCACCATCATATGTGAGTTGTCACGCAAAATGGACAAAGCAAAAGTTTTTGGTAGCCAGTCAAAAGCTATTTTTGCATAGTTTACGTGAACGGCAAGGGCCAGATAACAGGATCGTTGATGTGGACGAGGAAAACGACACTGCAACTACCCACCCGAGGTAGACTTACCGAATTGTTTCTTGTGTCAATTCTGAGAGATAAATGACAATATTTCTTTAGCAGAAGTCTAACAATAGCCGGTTGCAATTTTGAATGTCTGCGGGTTCTTTGCATGGATTTCAATTTGACTGGAAAAAACTGAACAAAATCTGGACATTTGCTGAATTTTCCACTGCTTTGACAAACGTTTCGTACATTCTTAAGGGTTTGACCTTGAATGAGCAGCAATCTTAGCGGAACTTCTGACATGTTTATCCCAGCAGATAAAATGGTCTCAAAGTTGACTATACAGCTTCGGGCCTGAGTCACATTTTGAGGCTTGTGATTGGAGTTTAAGAAGAGAAATCTTGAACAAAATGATTTTTTGCACAAATCAACGTATTGGATTTTGTAGTCTCTTGGGGAACAAAATTCGTAGGCTTGAAATAAAACAAAAGCGGTTCCTTCAGCTCTTCACGCAAGCTCCTGACTTGGTTTGCTAGAAAAGACTGACTTGAAATAAAGCCTAGTAACTTTCATCATGAAATATACAAAGAACATCATCGTTATTTCATCCCTGAAGCTACTTTTAGTGAGACGCTAGGTTTTAAAGCCATCGGAGAAGTCTTCCCATTCTCTGCCAGTGGAATTAGTATCCAGTGGTTCTAATTAAGTACAATGCATCACGCAGTTTCATTGCTGGATGCCAAATACATCATCGTATCTACTGGAGCACAGGAGTCCCGCGAAGTCTTGTATAGAACTAGGTTAAAAACACAACGTGGAAAGTACCACAGCCCGTTCGTATATCGTACCCAAACTTACTGTATACCAATGCACAAAAAATCAGTAGAAATTTGATCAGTTTGCAGCAGAACATGGATTTGTTCCTCCCAATAGCTTGTTTAACCGAACGTTGACCGCCAAGCGCGGTCGCCATTTGTGCGTTGCTCACGTACGCCCGCTCGCACGCTTCTGTTAAAATATACTCAACCTGCTACCTCTTCCGACTATCTTCTCGTTGTAGCGGTCAAGTGTCAGGGTTACCAGTATTTCAGTCGTACGGAGCCGAGTAAGAGTATCACACAGGTGGTCACAGAGGCCAAGAGCAAGCAAACGTAATACGAGATTCGCGTTAGGACAATTGGTTCAACAAGTTGCTGCCCAGTCAGTCACGGACAGCACTTAGTTATTCGCTTATCCGATTATCGCACAAAACCTTCACGCTGATATACACAACCTATATAAGCCCACAAATGAAGCTTGGAGAGGCCGTGGTTCTCTCACTTAGAGCCTCAAATTTCAAGTAGCCAAGCTGGGTGAAGCAAGCCATCATTAGACTTCCTATGAAGCCAAGAGAATTCAAGTATTGCGATCGGGGACAACTGTCCAAGCTGTTGCCAAGGCTGTGCTTATGGTGATCTTATGTCATTTAGGCTTATTGTTCGGAAAAAACAAGGTCAGAACTAGGGGTGCAGTCCACATCGCAAGGAAGTAGCTTGAACCTGAAGCCAATCAATTAACATAAATAAGCTGGAGTTGACTGGACTACGGTTGACCTGTCGTCTGTCCATTGAATCATCCAGTTTGCGGGACTGGCTACTGACTGACGAAGAGAGAGCACGACGTGATCAAGTTTGAAGGTGAGAATGAAGTCCTTTGGTATTGGACATTTTGAAATAAGTCGATGAGTGAACAGACAGGTTGACAAAACTTCAAAACTTTTAAAAAGTAGTCGGATGCGAATTGGGAGGTGTTCTTGGAGAGCAAAACTGACTGACTTTTCTTATATTAAAAATACTGCATGCCTCAAGCTTCCCAACTATCAGTGACTACGAACTGCGCAATTGTTTTGGAGCGCGCACGTAATGGCTCCGAGGGTGAGAAGAAGTCGACACACTTCATTTTCAGCCATACAAGAAGGTCCGACCGTACACTGGGAGATAACGAGTAACTGATTCAATTGCAGCATTGGATGGCGGTTTTCGTGCATATCATTGACAATATTTGGGCTCCTTGTTTGGTCACCTGACCATTGCTGTCCTGTGCAAACGGAAATAAACTGACTGCGACAAGTTCACGTCAACAGTATAGAAATGACTAATGGTAAGTGACGTGACACCTTCCCGTGTGGTGCTACACTGGCTGAAAACGATAATGTCTACGTAGACGAATACCTTCGAATTCTAATTACAAATATCCGTATACCGCTCATGGGATTATGGTTCAGCTTTAAGTTAGATATACTTTTTCTGATGACTTCCAAGTCGCTTCGTCGGTCATCAGTGAAAATCAAGTGCTGCCCACTCTCGCACGATTCAACAAATTCGCGTTTATTTGTAGATTTTCATTTCCAATGAACCTGGGAATCTAAAGTTGAAACAATCGTTGAAGACAATACAATGTTATTATTCTTTAACTTCTGCCCGTTCCGTTACATCACAAAAGGGAAAGTTATTGTTAGAACGGCGATATTAGTTTAGGTACAGATAATTAAAGATAACCTGAATTGGGTGTTTTACGATGCGTTCAATTGCGGCAGACACGGAGAGTATGTAGAAAAACAAGGGCACGACATTTTACAGTTCTCCAAACGGTTTCGAAGAAATTATCACAAGTTATTACATATCACTTGTTCGCAAAATTTCTCGGACCAGTCCAGCGTTTCTGGTATTGCAGATTACAGTTTTGATATTACGTTTCTGCAAAAACCTACACTTTCCAAGATAGTTTGAAGTTGACGTCATTTTAAATATTTCGCTTTTGAAAATTTTCATATGACCGTCAAAAGATTTGCATAAACTCTATCTGTGAACGGATGTTCCCTTTTTAGACCAAAACGACCCCACAAACTGATATAAACGATACAGCTCACGTGACTTCTGGGGTGCATTAGTGAGTTACCAACATATGTGCGGCCGTGTTCTGTGTTGATCTTCTCTGTCCCGCTAGCGCGTTGTGCTAGCCCTTCGAATTGCGGGCTCTGTTTCTGTGTGACTATCCACTGAAAAGGGGCCTCTGGTCTTTTCTATTCTGTTGTGATACTATTGGACGTGAAGAATCAAGCCCGAATCTTTGTGTCTCGGATCTTGGTGTGTGTCAGTGTCACGCTAGGTCGCATGCTATATGCTATTGTAGATCTAGGGGACGCATACTCCCTCTCATTGTGAGAGGCGCA